>JAQIYE010000666.1:0-11171 GCA_034699765.1 Xenyllodes armatus
TATCCACTTAGCCGCTTCACAAATGAAATCTATTTTTGGACTTGCTTCCTATTGAAGCAAAATGCGCTGTCCAAACAGTGGGAAATGACCCTATTTTGTGGTGGAAGCGCGCACAGACGGACGGACAGACAGACAGACAAGGCCTTCCCATAGGACCTCCGATGATCGGTCCAAAAACGTGTCTACGTTGATAAGAAGCAGTTTAATGATTCGTGTGGAATTTGTTTAGGTGCTTCCAAGTTTAATAAAATTTGTCTAGCCTTAGAAGCAGTTTAATGATTCCTGTGGAATTTGTTTAGGTGCTTCCAAGTTTAATAAGATTTGTCTAGGCTGAGAAGCAGTTTAATGATTTCTGTGGAATTTGTTTAGGTGCTTCCAAGTTTAATAAAATTTGTCTAGGCTGAGAAGCAGTTAGGTGTTTATGTAGTCAGTTTACAGCTACATAGGGTCAATTAACGACTTTTAGACTGACAGCGGAAGTCTTGTGGGAAGGGTTTGTCTGTCCGTCCGTCTGTCTGTCTGTCCGTCCGCGCTTCCATGAAAAAATAATGCAATTTGTCATTAGGTCAGTAGCGCATTTGGCTTCATTATCCAAATAACGATTTTTATTTGTGAAACAGTCCAGTTGTCGGAAAAGAAGGAATAAGGAAAATTTGATTTGATTGTGGAGCAGTTGAGTGTGTTAGGAAACAATCCTGATGAAAACTTATTTCAAATGAGAAGCAGTTACTTGTATTTATAGGCATTTAAATAAGTGCACTAAAATATTCTTAAGTTGTGAAGCAGGTAGGAATCTATTTTAAAGAAATTCATTGTAATATGTAAATTTAATTAATCAGTTAGAAAATACAAAACATTTAATAGGCCGGCAAATGAAATTTTATGATCGGGCTGCAACTTGTCGGCGCAAGTGGCAAGTTTATAGAGTTGTCGACGATCAAATAAACGACAGTTTGCGCTTGTCCAAGGCCAACTGAAGACAGTTGACAATTAACTATCCAATGTCGATTTGTCACCGAAGGTGGCAGGTTCGATCGGTCTGAAACTTGCCGCCGCAGGTGGCAAGTTTTTAGATCAAGATTAGAGAATACGATCAATGTTGTAGTGGTCAGTTTGTCCTGTTCCCATAGGAATAAGATCAAATCCATCGTAGCTTTACGAGTGAGAGCCTTATTATACACATATTACGAGAGAATTTGCGAGAGCTGTACGAGAAATTTTGAGAATATGGATTTACGTAGCGTTCTCGTAAATCCATTCTATCGGATCTTTTGTGAGAGCTATCTTGCGAGAGCTCTACGAGAATAGGCCCCCAGAATTGCTGGAATGATGAAGCTCGAACTCTTTAGAACTATGACCTATTCAGACAGTCCCTGACAGTTTCAGACTGACACTGTAGCTCAACCCGTTCTATATGAAAAGGGCTTTCAACAGACGGACAGGACGAATGAATAATGGTAAATGCTACGCACACCATAATAAGCGTTTGTTCAAGTTATATGATACGTAATTCTTCACATGTTGACACAAAGACTCTTTTAAATTAAGGAATGATCCATTTCCTAAACTAATCAAGACCCAAGTCTACGTCTATGCAAACTATGCTACAGTTTGTGCCTTCATTCTCAAAAATATATAACTTGAAGTTGTAAGTTAAGGAAGTTGTCAACTGAATCAAAGCTAGTAAACAAATACCGTGTAATTTCACACTTTTCTTGACCCGTACTCTTTCCACATCTGTGGCTGGTGGAATCCTCCCATTCCTGTGGTCCCCCTGCAGTTCACCCGTAGCCTAAAGTGTACCTGACCCTGGTGAAATTTCTTTTAAATAGGTTTTTTGAAGAAATGTCATGCTTTCCCTCCCTTTGTTAGGTTCCAGAGGAGTTGCTAAGTTCGTAATCGTAAGAAAATGCGATGTTCCAACTGCTGACAAGTTGAAAACTTTTCCCGTCCTCTCCTCTTCTGTCTCTCAACTCACATTATATATGATATCCTGCTCCACTTTGGGTCCTTTTGCCAAAAAAGTCATTTCCAGTTCAAGATCAGAGTTACTCTTGTCCTTTGGAGCATTCGACCCTCCCTGAATACTTTTACCTCCTCATTCTTTTCTCCTTTTAGTTTCTCCATAATCTGAGATACGGACTGGTCTACTTGTCTGGAAATGGAAAGGATAGTGGGAAGTTGGGAAGAGACATGATTCTGGAATTGTTTTCAACCCGACTCTTCGGCGCCACATAACTAAACTAACAATAATGGGAAATTGGGACTTGGTAAACTTTATATCATATCATCCTCCGTCAAAACTGAATAGAAGATCATAGGCCCAATAAAATTATGAGGAGACTCAAACTTTTCCATTTTGGAGAGAAATATTCATGCAGGATATTTATTTTCTGAATTTCAACAGTAGGATGATGGAGCCGTTAAACAGGACCCAAAATAATAAAATCAGTGAAATGTAACATATCGTTTCATCTACAACCCACAACTTTTTTCTATATAATGACCGTTTTTATATTTTTATTAATCACATTCATGTTCAAATGTAAGTTCACCTGGTTCCATATGAGCACTATTTTGTAACTTGGGATTTAAGAACCTGTTTGAATGCAGTATCATTCAGAGTGGAGCTTTTTGTTTGAATATTTGCAGATCTGACATTTTTCATTTCCGTGGAATAGACATTTTCATAAACTGCTCTAAGCAGTTTTGAGATATGGTGTGCGCAGACGAAAACGTTTTTGCGTAAACATTTTAACGTAATCGTTTTTGCGTAAACGTTTCAACGTAATCGTTTTTGTGTAAACGTTTTAACGTAAGCGTTTTTGCGTAAGCGTTGTTGCTGGGTCCCATACACGCTTTATGCATTTCGCAGTGAGACGCGTGGAATGACATCAATTTTGTTTGAGGTTGTCAGAGTGACCCCCTGCACACCATATGGCAATGATGATGATTTTGGATCAAAATTCGCAATAAAATGCGAACCGTAAATGCTATAAGGCTGAAACTCCAACTCGTCTGAACCATGACCTATACGAACATACCCTGAAAGTTTCAGCCCGAAAGTTCAAACCGTTCTATATGAAAAGGGCTTTCTACAGACGGACAGGACGAATGAATAATGGTAAATGCTACGCACACCATAATAACCACTGGTTTGTACATATAAATTGGTTAAATCTTGCCTTCAGTTTTCGACGTATCTATCCCAAACCGCATAATGTTCTATATTCTCCAAGGATGGGGTCTTCAGGGGTGGACAAAGGGGCCTAAGAAAATCTCTTTTTTTAAGTGTCAGTGCTTTCATCAAAACTTGAATGAATGGACATGTACTTTTCTTTTCCCTTTGCCCTGTTTGAGTCCTAATGTTATGCCCTACGGAGTAATAGTAATCGATGTGAACAGGGATGTACGATCAGCAGGGGAGGGCAAAATACTCGAAACTCAAATTACTCAAAAAACCAAAAGTATTTTGGGAATACAAATTACTCAAAAAACCAAAAGTATTTTGGGAATACAAATTACTCAAAAAACCAAAAGTATTTTAGAAACACAAATTACTCAAAAAACCAAAAGTATTTTGGGAATACAAATTACGCACTTCGTTATTGTATTTTGAAAATACAATTACAAATTACTGTAATTGAATTACAGTAATTCAATTACATTCATCTCTAAATTACAAATTGGGGGAAAAGCAAAAAAACTGCCTCAATATTTCACCAATTTGGATTTAAAATTAGCTTGGACTAGCTTTACGTACTCCGATAACAGCAAAAATGGTAAAGATGTCCGAAAAATTCCAGAACATGGACAAAAACAGGGTTTTTAAGCGTGATTTCCTAATTTTTATCGATTTTTTTCGGTAAAAGTAATTTGTAATTTGAGATGGGATCAAATTACAAAATTTGTGACTGTAGCATCAATTACAAGTTACTTTTGAAATTATACAAAATACAAATTTGTCCAAATTACAAAAATAAATATATTATGAAAATACTGTACTTCAATTATGTAATTGGTATTTTAATTACAAGTATTTTACCCACCCCTGATGATGAGGGACACACAACAACAATGCATTAGTATGGACAGGTTACAAGTAACCATTATTTCTCTCCCTCTTTATCTGTTTTATTTTCTTTCTCCTCCATCGGAATCTCCTTACTCCTACTACAGTTCATGGAACGTGTAATTGGGGACTAAGGGCGGGTCCTCTGTAGTTGATGAAGGTCTCTCTTGGGTCCTCACATTCTTGTCTACTAGACACAAAAGATCATGTTTAAGGAAAGGATTGATCAGGCTGAAGAGGTTCAAAGGAGTGGATCTTCAGAAAAATGTTTAATGAATCATAGATTATGGTACACAAAACATAATATAGGTTGATTATTTTATTCCTAATCAACATATGTGATTAAAGTTTCAGTCGAACATGTAGTATATATCACTTGCTTCAATTTTTGTCATTTGAATGGAAAAACCATGAATACCAGCATCGTATATTATGTAGTACTAGTGCGTAAGATTCACTTCTAATTTGAGATCAATCCATGACTGTAACCGAGTGCTCGTTGAGCCAGCCTGGTAATTTACACTTCAGCGTACTTCATTGTTGCTTTGAATTAATCAAAAACATACAAAATTCCCTTTCATTAATGAGCCTTTAGTTACATTCCTCGTGTCAACTCACATTATTTGCTCAACATTTTAGTTTAATAGAATACGTCCATCTCATCTTGCATTTCTAGTTAGTCCAGAGGACGGCATGTTATTCATGTAGAATATTTAAATTCCAAATTCTAACCCAAATTTCAACGCATTGCATAATAGATCCTTATGAAATCCGGCCAACAAAGAGTACTTGCTAGGTTTGATTAAAATTTGGCTACACGGCATTTTTTTGAATTTCTGTCTCACCTAAATTCCAAGGGCAGAACTTCTCTTTCATTTTCATACGAACCAGAAAATTGAGGTTGCAAGTTGCTAGCTTGCAAATAGTTTGTGAGTTATCGTCATCGTGGGGACGGACGGACAGACAGCAGATTCCCATAAAGGGGTTCCACCCCTTAATAAACGTTGCTACAGAAGTCTGTAGTTGTGGTTGTTCATCTCATTGATTCCACAAACACAACACCACTAATCTTTAGAACCTGAGCCAACCCTGCGTCAAGCAGAACCTTAACCGTACGAAGACGATCATCGTGCTACGAGCGTTTTCAATTTGGGTTTGGTTTCGGAGAATGAAAGGCACTTCTAGCACGATGGTCGTGATTTCGTACGGCTAAGGTTCTGCTTGACGCAGGGTTGGCTCAGGTTCTAAGTGCATGTGCCTCGCAACATATTTGAGAATGCTTAACCATTGACCTCGTCAGGGTCACCGGTTCGTACGACGAACCGGGTGGCTGCTGGTTAGGATTATAACAATTTTGTCTTTTGCGAATATTCAGGAACAAAAGCATCCCTGATTCCACTAAAAAATTGACTTCCGTAGAGATTCATAATTTATGCCCACATAAAATGCTTTGTAAAATCCAAAAATAGACTTTTAAGGGAAAACTGACTTGGGTTGAGTGTATCATTTCATTTTTCATCACCAGGAAAAATCTGCCCATCAGATAAGAATGACAGGTAAATATTTCTTGGAGTTGGTGGAAGGATGGATCCACCTTGCCCTCTCTCCCATATCCTCCTCCAATCTTATTCAGAGTCCACCAAGGACTTTCATCATCCCACAGTGTAGGAGGAATATGGAGAAAGTGGAAAGGAATGGTTTGTCAAGAAATCTCAGATTAGATCAGGGGTGAGCCCAAACAGAAAGAATTCTGCTTTAACACGAAGAGGAAAAATGTAAAATAAAAGTTTCATCCATTTCCTCATATTGAAGAAATGTATGTATTTATTTGTTTGGAAAGTATCAAAAGGGAGCAACTTGACCTGAAGGAAGCCAAGTCAGACTAAGACCATTAGCAAAAGAGGAACAAAGTCCCATGCTCATCCACCACTCCCATTCCCACTTTTCAGCTTGACAAAGATGTTTTCTCTCTTTTTTCTTTCTCTTTGATTTCCAACTTATTTTGATGGAGGAAGTTCCGTTGTTTCGAGGACAAACAAAAATAAACTAAAGAGAAAATTGCAGGAATCTCTGACTCAGACCTGTTTTTCTTGGGCTTCAGAATGGAGAAAAAACCTGAGTCTAATGCCATTTTTTGTTTCCTTTTCCTTTGTCTTTTGAGTATCTATTGTAGAGGATGAAAATAATATTTGAGTCCCCAATCTCTCTCTTTCAACCATTTATTTTGGAAATATGAAATAACACTACTTTCCTCACCCTTCACTTTCCCCTTTACAAAGTCATTTCTCCATCCTAAATGCGTTTAGAGAGGAGTGTGTGAGTGTCTATTTGTAAAATAAAAATAAATATCCGGATCTTATAGATACCTCTAAACAGGTACTCTCAGCATTTTCTAGTGATCTCTATCTCTACTTTGTGTCCGATTCCCAAAATATATGAGTGCGTGCACCTTGAAGGGATTTTAGAAATTTTTAGTACTTTATTTACTCATTCAGATATACAATAGGGGGCAGAGGAACATAAAATGTCCCTTCCATTTGATACACTTCACTAACAGTATGATTTAAGCAAAATTTACCGAGTTCAATTTCTAGTTTATTAACAGTTTAACAATAAGCACTTAGCAAATTTCTTTGAGAAAATTTGTAGATATGTGTGAGGTTTACTTAGTTAGGCTCATATAATGTTTAGGCTGATTATGATCAGTCTAATTGTCTAAAAGGCGGTAACACAAATTATTCTAGCTTTAAAATCCGTTAATTTATATCTTGCCTACATTCCAGTTAAGAATAAAAAGCCCACAAAACCCGTCTTAGTTTAATCCATCATCCACATTTAATCCATCAGGGCGTTTCCTAAAACACAAGCCTCATCTCTTGATTGAAAGCTCATTCTATTCCTGTCTTTCCTCTGCAACTTTCTCATTCCCAAATTGACCTCATTGAGTCGACACTCTACCTTAGGTTAGGAATATACAGGACACTCTAATTCCGTGGATGTTCTGAAACAGGCATCTGTAAGACATCAAGAAGGAGAGGAACAGTCTACCATACCAATTTCAAGTGCACTATCCAAGTCATTCAGCAGACGAGATGGTTTATCCTTGAAGTTTTTATCTAATGGTGAATCTATATGATAATTAAGGATTCAAAAACGGTAAACATGTAATCTATCAAAATCCCTCCATACCTGGACACAAACAATGAAGCAATCTTCGAGAGAAGATCTTGGAATGATGAGAACTTGAACACCTGTGACAAATTGGAGGCGAGGATTCTGATCTACAAAAGTAAGTTCAGTCAGAGTAGAGCCGCGTCCACTTCTAATTTCTTGTCTCTTTGCATAATTTCTAACTAATTATTCAAATTATATTCCATAATTGTGGTCTTTGCAACCCATAATAATATTACTATAGAGTTTAGACTTGAAGTTTCAACTGAGAAAGATCTGTCAAACTCAGAAAACAGATTTTAAGTGTGGATGAGAGAGATATATATAGCCCAAGATTTAGATTTGGCAGATTAATGATAAGCTTTCTATTGTATTTTAACGCTAGCATCCAATCATAAATTGTTTAAGAGTCCACCAAAATGCTCAACTTTCCTTGGGAACCAAATTCCTCGTTGCAAATAGTATTTTATCAAGAATGGAACTAAATGTCCTGTTAAATAAGATGAATCCAAAAGTTATCATCACCACCCCTGCGGTTTTATAGTCTTTTTCCTGTTAAATCCGCGTAAGCCCGTAAGGCGAAAAGTTGACGGTCTAGATCAAAGGCTATCTGTAAAATTAAGTTAGTTTTATGTTGGATTGACACAATGGAAGTCACTTTCCCATCAAATAGGAGATTTTTCCTATCCCTTGGATATACAGAGACCGAATTGACTTCCGTTCCCCCTTTCAGCCTCCAGGTCTTAGCCCTCGCCCTCTTTCTCCATGCCTTTGAATTCCATCAAACTCCCTTTCACCTCTTCTTTTGCATAACTTGAATGGTGAAAGTCTTTATCGGCCCAATTTATCCGTTTGCATTTTCTCCTGTTGTGGAACTACATGACCAACTACAAGAATTTGGAGAAAAACCTGAAGAATCTGTCGATGGAGATTTTGAGCTTTATATGCCAGCATTTCTAAAACGGGACTAGGATAAGGACTTGTACCCCCAGAGTCCATTCATATCCCAAGAAGATCTCACTATCAGAGAGTGAAACATGGAAGGACCCCACATGTGTAAATATGTTTGTGTGCCAACCTACTTTGGTTTAGAGTCTTCCAATATTCGATGGAAAAGGTGGGATATTGATGACGAGCACAGTTTGAGGGAACTTATACCTCTTTTCTTCAAAGATTAGATGTGGTCCTTGGAGTCGGAAGTCTTTTTCCCCTCACCTTTCTCCATAAACAGTTCTTAGCCCAATACACAATCACATTATATCTGGGCTGATTTATAGATGAGTCCCTCCCTCCATAAATGTCAGGACACCCATTTTATTTAAGCAGGATCTATTCCATTTTGACAGAGGAGGAAAGAGATCTTGGGAATTCTGTAAAATGTAATGCACTACCTCCTATCGCATAAGAGACAAATACAAACAAGTCTGGGTGAAACTAGAGGGAAGGACTTGAGGAACCTTCCACATAATCATGACTTTCTTTAAATTCCAATTCCAATGTCAATAAACAAGGGTGTTGTATTGGTTCAGGACTCCTAAACTTCCATGCATTTACCACCGTCAGAGTTCCGTCGTCCATGAGAGTCCTCTTCCCGTGGGTCTGATCCTGGGTGATTTCTTGTGAATGTATGTGTGTGAAATCAAGATTGAGAAATAATTCAGGATTTTTTCGATCTTAAAAGCACACGTTCTTTTCTAAGGCGGCCGAGTCCTTATCAATGTGAACAAAAAGGAAAGATTCCAAGCAGGTCCACCTGGAATTTAACAACTTTCTTTCTTCCATTAGATTATCATTCATGATATCAAAATTCTTTCGGCATATAGGAGCACATGGAAAATCCTGGGTTTGCTATTGTATAAACCAAGGTGAGAGACACCCCGATGAACATGATGAAGCATTAAATTAGGTGTGAAATTATGGCCCAAGTCCAGGGCATCCATAGCTCCTGTCTTGCATTTTGCTGGATTTCGGCTGCATTATTTTAACAAACTTTTTTAAATACTAGCAAATATAACATTTTGTCGTATTCTAATGTGAATTTTTTATTTTTAATCAACTCCAAAATCTACTTTAAATGTATAGAGGCTACATGAAATCAAACGAAGTAATTCGTTTCCCTACCACTAGATAAGAAATAAGGAGTGCAAAAATTGAAGCTGGAAAACTGTACACAAAAAGTGCGATAATCAGCAATTTGGAGGTTGAATGGAGGTTGTCAAGTTAAATTTATTCCATTAAATTGATTAATGAACTCATTAAATAGAAAAAATCGACGATGGCTCCAATTTAGCGTTACAGTTGGCCCTTAAAGCCAGCGTTGAACATATGCACTGCAAGCTTTGCAGTGTGAAAAAGGACGTTACAACATTTGCTGCAATATGTTGTAAATGAAAAAAAAATATTACATTTAACACAACCAAACCGACCAGCAAAAAATATAATTTAAAATTTTGCGCGAGTAAAGTTTTACTGTGTTTTACCACAGTTCGTGACACCTCATCAATTTCGAGCGAAAACATGAACAACTGCGAAAAGGCCGATACTAAAGCTGAACAACTGTCCACAAATAAAACATAACGTGATGTTATACAGAGGGGTGCTGATTCCATTCTGGACTGGACTCACATAAAACATAAAACGTACCGAAAATGTAGTCTGCGTCGAGGAATTTTATGTTTGCTCAATATGTGTTATGTTCCCTTCTTTAAAGAGTCGTAATTGCCTTTTCCAAGAATTATAAATGTGGACTTGTGAAAGCATTGAAGCACTCCACTTCTGTTGCAAAATTTTCCAGCCGTCGGATTGCGGCGATGCTTTGCTAACGTAAAACGATTTGTCTAATTTTTAAACCCAGTAAATTTAGAGTCACTGGTGTCAGGGCCTTTGATATGTGTCTAGGTAGCAGGAATCTATTTATTTATTTATTTCAAAACAGTACCCTATTAGTATAGTCCAAGGTGGGTACAGGGTTGTTTGTTTACCCGACCAGCTAGATAAGGTGGTGAAACTTGGCCACTTGGCATGGGAGATCGTGGCTAATGTGATGTACCTTTGTTTACTAAAGAGGAAGGTTTCAGGACTAACGCATTTTTAAAAAAAAATGAAAATATTTTGAAAAGTGAGTACAACTCTTGATATAAAACATACCCCTCTGATTCTCCTCCGTCGAAGAGGGGTATGGATCAGTAACCTCTGCCAGGAAGAATTTATATAGCCTAACACGGGACAAATGGGACTCATCATCATCATCCATGTATTTGAGTTCAACTAAAATTAGTTAGTGTTAAGTGCATGGGATGATGATGATGGTCAATTCCCATGCATGCATAGATAATAAATTTCCCGTCGTAGGATTCATAGAGGGGACGAAAAGGCGGCAGAGATGTATGGTTCTGTCCATTCTTAGGTTAGCCAGAGACTATTTATATTCTTTGCCATAGCGGGTAGAAAACCTTAACACAGTATAAACGGCGGGCTCTTACGATAGGGGGATGGGTGGCTATATTGTGTATATCCTGGTGGATATATAAATTCTTTTTGGTAGAGGTTACTGATCCATACCCCTCTTCGACGGAGGAGAATCAGAGGGGTATGTTTCATATCAAGTACAACTCATTGGTACTCTTTTGGTAAAGTCCCAAATCCACATTTCCAAAATAATTATCTGAATTTTCCAAAATCACACATTTGCACAAAAAACACTGTATGGTCTATAATGTAAAATTAAAGTTAAGATGTGGATCCAAACTTTAACACTACCGTGTATTGAGGATTACATTACGCCTCCACGGAGCCCCATTGACCTTCCTCCGTGTCTACTCCCACATAGTCTCAGCAACCCCCATCACCTTCCTCCATGTTTACCCCCACCCCCATATTGTCTCAGCAACCCCCATTGACCTTCCTCCATTTTACCCCTACATTGTCT
>JAQIYE010000667.1:0-11170 GCA_034699765.1 Xenyllodes armatus
TGACCTCAATCAAAGGTCAAATGGGAGATTTTGAGATTTCGAGCGTTTTTGATACAGAAATGCATAAAACGTGACCCAGAAAAAACGCTATGCTAAAACGTTTACGCAAAAACGTTTACCCTAAAACGCTTACACTAAAACATTTACGTTAAAACGCTTACGGTAAAGCGTTTATGCAAAAACGTTTCCGTTGGCGCACACCATATTTCAAGTCTGCTTAGTGCAGTTTATTTACAATGTCAGTACCAATTCATACTTGACTCTGCCTGTATCAAATATCAATAGCATTGGTAAATAGAAAACAGAGGCCTGTGTTGTGTGGGACATGGACATATGGGCTACTCAAGTATGTTCCTCTTCAGGTCCACTGATGATGTCGCTACCCACCACGGGTCCATACCCCATACCTTATGTTTGTTGGATTCCCCTCTCCAACTTTCTCCTTCACGCTTGACTTGCACTAACCAGTGCAGTGGCGACCTTTGCGTGAGCTAGGAGGTTCAGTCAAGACTTTAGAACTGTAAACAGTTTTGAGCCCTTTACCACAAAAATGGGTTAATTACTACAGAACATAAAGGATGGATAAAATCCATTGTTTTGTATTTTGTTCTTGACCCCAACTTTTTGTTCACCGAATTCATATTCTTGACATTTTGCTCGCATACTGTATTCATTCCCACATTGACTTCTATCCCTTTCTTTTCCATCATTGTTCTAAATAGGGAAAGTCCCTTTTCTGTTTTCAATCTCATTTTGATCTAAATTCCATGTGCTTGCTCTTCCCCGGGTCCTGGATAACATTAGGGAGGTAGTCAGATTATGTAGGATCAGCCAACAACATTGTAGTATATTAGAGGGAAAGATCATGATTTTGGGGAATGAGTATGAATGCGGATATAAAACTTAATGTGTTCATAAATCTGAAAAAGAAAAGAGAAAGCTGGGAATGTAAGGTGTAAGTCCCTCTGGCTGACTGGAGGACTTCCCTAGACAATTCCCATCATTTCTCCATGGACCCATACTTCAACTTCAACCTGTCCTCACTTTTATTTAACAGGCAAAGCAAGTCAGAGATTCCTCCTCTTCCGGATGAAATACTGTTGGAGAGTTCTTTTTTTCTCAGGCAAACTTTGTTGATCTAACCTGATTCAATCATCATTGATTTCAGGACTTTCTTAAAAGACAAATCCTTTTGTTTTTTCAAAGGGTCTACTAGGATTTTTTTACAATTTCAACTCATCCTCATGACATGTCCCTAACAATCACTCTCTCTCATGCCATTATTGAGTTTATGTGAAAATCGGGCATCCCTTCCTTGAAAAAGCAAAAAAATGGAGGATTTTACCGTTACTTTCGTTATATGTTCTTCTTATTGTTAGAACTTGGAACTCTAATGCGAATACGATTTGATGTACCAAGTAATTTTTTGTTGTTCTAATTGGAGTGGGAACATATGGTTTGGAGTTTAGACTTTCCATTTCTACTCGTTCGGTTTCATTAGATGTCAATGTACCCTATATTTCGGGAAGGAAAACTTATACTCTCCTGCATGCTCCTAATCTCTTTTAAGGACAATCAAAAAGGAAAATACAACAAAAGAGAAATTCCCAACAAAGGAATACGGAAGCGTAACTGGAAAATAAGAATAAAATTTCTCCTTATAAAAATATCTGCTGAGTCCACATGATATAATTGAAATTGAATAGATCTTTATGGTTATTATCATTCATTTATTGGTTCCTTTATGGAATTAATTTCCAACCAAGTGAATACTGTATAATGTGGAGCGAGTTATTATTAGCATTGGAGGAAATGTGCATACTAAAGATCCTAAGTAGTATTTAATTTTAAGAAGCCGGAAGTCCTTTAATTCCCGGCAACTGGAAATCCTCTGAGGAAAAGTGCAAGTACAACAGACCTAAGCATCCAATCGTAGTGGTATTAAAAAGGTCGAATAAGTCTCTGAGCTCAGAATGGAATTTCAATTAATAAAGTCTCGTGGGAAAGTGGAATTGTAACAGCTCCGGGAAATCAGGGGTACCAAACAGGTTCAGGCAATAATACCTTCCTTTTCAGTAGAAAATGAGGCACTCAAGAATAAAAACTCATCAAGAAATATGACTATTTTTTAAGGAGCTGTTCACAAATAAAGTTCCCTATATCCAAAAACTTTAAAAAATATTCTCAAAGAAAAACATCCCTAAAAAGCAGACGATTTTTTATTGTTTTATGTATGTTATATATTGTCCAGCCCATCCCGCACCTGTCCCCTACACAAACAATGTAGTACATGAATATTCTGGACAACATTTTTAAACCTTGTCAATAGTTCCCATCATCCATTTTTCCACTTTGGATTGAGCGAGTGTCGTTAGTAAGTAAAGTACGTACATGAACCTCCAAATAAACCAAGAGACAATCAAATGATCTTTTCAACTTCAGCTTAGGGGAAAGCATTTTGCCGGATGACGATAGGAGTCCCTGCTGCCTCATCTTCAGAGAACCATCACCAGACCCTTGGACTTGAAATGGGTATATCTTATACCTATAAACTACAGCAACCTCAAATGTGTTCTTATGCATGGACAGAAAATTGTATGAAAGCTGAAGTCTTGGAGCTTGGGTTGGGATACCTCCTCAGGTTGGATCTATGAATCTGGACAAGACAAGATGAATAATGCAAGAAAGGATCCTCCAAATCCAACCACACAGAGGATCAACAAATAGACAAGATAAGAATATACACAAGAGGACTCTTAATAATGCTGGACTTCAGGGATTTGAAATTAAATGTCACTCATTCCTTTTTCAAAGAAAAAAACTTGCCCCTTGCGGGGCAAGCTGAAGGCCGATCAACATGCAGCCGTTTTGTTGGTCTTAATGCAACTTTAAACTGTCTTTTGTCGGCTTTAGACAACCATCAAATGTCTTTTTGTTGGCATTTGCAGACCATAACTGGCCTTGTATTGGCTTTTGGGCAACTACAAATTGGCATATAGACAGTTTGACCATAAGTCCAAAAGTCTAGTATTTCAATAAGTCCATAAGCGTTTACAAATTCCACAGAAATCACTAAGCTGCTTCCTATCCTGAATAAATTTTCTTAGACTTGAAAGCACCTAAACAAATTCCAAAGAAATCATCAAACTGCTTCTCAGCCTAGATAAATTTTAATAAGTTTAAATGTCAATAAAGAAGTTACCCCCGTTTCCCAAATACAATCCGATATTTTACCTAGCCAAATCATAGCTTCCGATTGAAGCAAAATGCGCTACTGATCTAATGGGAAATGACCGCATTTTTTCATGGAAGCGCTCACGGACCGACAGACGGACAAACAGCACCATCACATAAGACCATCGTTGATCGGTCTAAAATTCTTCCAAGTCCACGGAATGAATCCTATTACTTTCACTGGGTTCTTTAGAAATGCGAATTCATAAAAATATATTCCGCCGCAAGCTACTTGAAGGAATGCTAAAGGAAAGTTTTATTATAGTGCTGATGTGGTGTGGTTTACACGTGAGACTTATGTCCTTGAAAATATGAAATTCCTCGTTGCATAATATTGTGAAGCAAACCATTTTCAATAGTTTATATGGTCTGTTGCATAATCGAAGGCCCAGACTCTCTATCATTTTAAACGGCATTTCAGAAACGGTTTATTTTTTCAAAATACATGGAAACGTTATGGAATGATGGCAGAATGAATGACACCCTTTGTATAACAGTTGTCTGGAGATAGTTCAAAGGCACCTTATCCATTAATTAAAGATTTTATCCAAAACATCAAGTTCGATGTTTCCATTTTGTACGTAGTACTTCACTTTGAGCTTGGATAATGGTGTCGTCTCCTTCTCTGTTCTTGAAAGGTTTTAGAAACATAGTACAAGAACTATAATCTGTTTTGTATTGTGATTGAGAGGTCTGTTCTGTATTATGTCGACATTACTTTCCAGACAATAAAAATGTTTGGGTCTTAAAATTCCATCAAAACTACTAAGCTTACAGGTTTATTAAAGAAGAAGTTCATGTCCGTCTGGAATTCGGGACCAGATGTGAAGTGTCGTGTCCGAGTTTGATATACCCAATCAAAATTTTCACACTTTGGTTTGACACCAAAAAATGAGATTGATTAATTTAAAGGCAGTCCCCTGATCATAACACTTCCGACTTGCTTGAGTCAAAATTTAGTGAATTAATGAAAGAAAAACTTTAGAACAATGTGGGAAGATTTAGATTTTCCATTAGAAATAAGTCCTGTCCTGGAACTTGACATAATTTATTATGGGTAAAACATGCAGCTGTAATAGCAACGTGAGGCCATAACAGTAAAAAAAAACCTATTGTTTCTTTATTACGTTCTTTCATTTCTTTGTATTATAAATGATACTGGCAAACAGGGGTTGTACTCGTACTAATTAATTCACATCAACAGACTTGAAAAGTGTAAATGGCAATTATATAACTAATTAACTAATGATCAGATTATAAAGTTAAGCTCCTTTCCTGAAAGGTTAAATGGCGCTAATTATTCCGAAATGACAATTATTAGAATTAGAGCAGCCTTATTGAAAGTATATACCTGTAATTATAGAAAAATCACTCAAAGGTTTAAAAGCTCCCATGCACATTGTTTATTTGCTCTTAATCACGGAAACAAATGATACTGTTTAATTATCATTATGCGTGCGTTTATCCAAGGAATCTGCCATCCCTCTTAAGCAATGCATTGTGTCAAATGGGTTCATTTGAACTAGCTTTCGCTCAATCAATGTTCTCATCATCATGATGCACAATCATGATGTACAAACGAAATCGACTCGCATCTTGACCCTTGACTGCTTTAAAAGGTATTAAGATGATAGGATGTCACCTGTAAAATGATAGAGTGCTGGCAAAACTAGGACCCACAGACCTACATTTATGTTTTATGAATGTTTTTACATAAAACATCTGGATGGTCTTGAAAAACCAAGTGTATAAATCATGGATTCTCTGACCTTTTTTAAAAGTGGATAGAATTGATGAATGATAATCACATTTATTTTCTGAAGCTCTTACGAAAAGAAAACTATCCTCGTATAAATTGTGGTCTTATCATTTTATTAAAGAATTAATTAAATCCAAACTACTCACGTTAACAAGGGAGAAATGCGTGGATTGGTAGTTGTGGTGAAAGTGGTTCAACCCTATGATTCTTGATGAATTTTTTTGTAACAAAATAAGTTCGGAACCCTAAGAACAAATTTTCCCTTCCTTCCTCGTCTAATGTCAAAATCCTTTCAGACTCAAACTGGACCAAAATGATGAATGAGCTTGAGAAATGGACAGATGATCCCTCAAGCCCCCTCACTTTCTTTTCTTAACTTCTATGAATGAAAGGGCTTTTGGAAGAATTCAAATTGAAAACCCTTTTAGTCACTAAGGAGGATCTGTAGGCTCATTTTATTTGCATCGGTTTGTTGTTTTTTTTAGGTTGTTTATGGCCCCTGGAAAACACTTAATCTCCGGAAAATGTATAATTTTTATCTTTTTGTAAAAGACAAAGTCTGGCTCAAAATGCCATGTCCCTAATTAAGATGGGCATATTAAAGCATGAATTGTTCTTAAAATTGAATATATAAGAGTTTGAATACACATCCTACAATTAGAATTAGTCTAGTTAAAATGTAAATTACGATATTTCAATCAATCAATTATGTATTTATTGATATGCCCCCTTGGGCCTTTCAAGTAAATTACGATATTTAATTATCGTTTTTCCTCTTACTTTAGCAAACAAAAGCCAAAACCTGGATGAACATTGTCTCACATGTATTCATAAGCTGGATAAGTATGTTGGATAACTCGACTCTCACATAGCCAACTATTTTTCCGGTGACATATACACAGGTGAATTGGGCTAACGACCTATTTGTGAAGCCTCACATTTATATCGTGTCACACAATCTCAGAGGGTTTAAAAATCAATGGGATTTCCTTTCTCGAAGGAAATCGAAGGTAGGTAGGTTTGGTAGTCGAAAAAATAGGTAATCTCCCTTAAGACACTAAAGCACAAGATTTATTACGTAAGAAAAGAAGGAATTTGAGACTAAAGTGAAATGTAACCGTACTTTTGTTGGATGCGGATTTGTACCTACGCAGGAACACAATGTTAATGCCAATTTATAAAGCATTTAACAATGATTTATTAGCGGCGGTGGGCGCAACGTATTTTGAATATGACTTGTTACCATTACACAGATCCAGTTGTACAATTATCACTAGTTTCACATTTTTGTTATGTTGAACTAACCCAAGGCCCCTAAATTGAGAAAATTTGCGAGTTTTTAAGCAAAATCTAATAAATGTGCATTTTAAATAATTTACTAACCCAAGGGGAGGATGAAGAAGAATGGGAACCAACAGAGGAGGAAAACTCCAACAACAATTGCCAAAGTTTTAGCAGCTTTCTTTTGCCTTCGAAATTTAGCAATTTTTCCAAAGCCCGCATTCAGTTTTCTTTCCGGAGAGGATGACGGGGGTGAAGGGGTCAAGGAGTTTGGGGTTCCATGTTGTTGTTGCTGAGTTCCTCTCCCATGATGTTTTTGGTAACCATTTAAATTTGTATGATGAATGTTGAGTCCTTGTTGACCTCGGGTCTTCCCTTGTTTTCCATGATTCCGATTTGGGGTTGGAGCAGTTGTTAAACATTCCCAATTTAAATCTCCATTGTTACGAGCCTTTCCAAGACGACCACCTCCGCCCCTATGAACCCTCAAAACAATCCCAGGGTCACCTCCATAGTCCTCACCAGGTGGAGGGTGTGAGGAAGATGAGGAGCACTCAGGACGTGCCAGAGGAGCCAGATTCCTTTGAGATTGAGAGCTACTGTAATGATGACCCTTCAATCCACTCAATAGCCCAAGTCCATTGTATCCAAGTCCATTGTAGTCTTGTTTTGGTGTAGATTGACACCGAAGGAGTCCAAGATCAGGAGTGGAATTAGCCCTTCCACCCCCAAGATGAATTCGTAGGGTTACATCTTGTTTTGTTGTTTTTGTCCCACATTCCAAAAATTTAGTCTGGCGTACAGCAGCCTTATAAATCCTCCAGTAGACCATTAGAATGATCAACATTGGGAGGTAAAAGGATCCAGTGACTGAGAAGAGGACGTAGCCAAGTTGAGTATTGATGGAACAGTCAAAGGGCTTACTTGGAGGTCCCTTCCAACCAAATAATGGTCCAATACTGATGGCAATTGAAAGGACCCAAATCAGAACAATCAAAATGGACGTCCTTTTCCCCAACATGATCGTAGAGTAGGCCAGAGGTCGCGTGACCCCAATGTACCTTGACGGAGAAAAAAAAAAGAAGGATCAATCAGGACTTTTGATTCTTACGTTCCATCTATTTTAAAAGTTTAGCGAGAGCATGTTCCTAAGAAGCTGGATTTCTTGTTGAGTTCATTTCGACAACAAAAAGTCGAGGAGAAAGAAGGTCTCTGTTAAATCAAATCTTTGTAATCTAATTAGAAGCTTTTAAGAAAAGAAGGCCATGAGGATGAAAGGTAAAAAAAAGTACGTCAGGAGAAAGACGAACTCTTACTCATATAAATGAAATGGATGAACCTAGAGAAAAAAAAGTTGCAAAATAGGAGTTTTCACAAACAAAAAAGTCATTAACTTGTTCCTACAATGTGACAATTTCCTAATAGTAATGAAATTTTCCTTAGGATGGAACAAAGGAATTTGTTTAAACCTTTAAATCATGTTAGAAGACAAAAGCCATGCCAATCCAATATTCAAACAAGTTAAAAGGGAGCGAGATTTATTAAATTAAGGTGGCCTCCAGACTTCCGGGATCCTAGAAAGCTCAAGAGGATGAATAGGATCTAGGGAAATTGAATTTCAGTCATTCATCCACGCAACCCTTTCTACATCGACATTTAAAATCAAAAACACTTAAGTGAAGGGTGGAAGTCAAGCCCAAGGCTAATCAAAACTGAGGGAGAGTCCTTGAACACATTCCTTTATACCTAGAGTGCAACTAACACAGATTCCTTTTGTCAGTTATTTGAATTAATCATTCCTACTCCACCGAATAGTTTTTATGAGGAAGGTGAAAAGGCTTGAAACTAAATCAAAAATTTAAAATGAAAAGTTCGGATGCCCTCCTTAATCAATTAATCTCTATATACAAGGACTTTTATTACAATCACTTTGTTCTCTCAGGATTTAATAATATTACCCCGGATTTACTTTTCATCCTTGAATTTTCAAATGCACTGATAAAAACCTTGTAGTGTTTTGGAGGAACATTTTGGAGTCATTCTTTCAAGAGGTAAAACAATAACATCGACAAACAGGTGGCCTTTCAGTACAATACAATCATCCTCATGTTTATTAGGACAAATGTTGAACCGTAAGTAATAGTTTTTGTAAATTTCTATGCACACATCTTCAAAATTAAATTTAGACATATGCGTTGGTTGTGAATTTTTGGAAAAGTGTCCTTTTTCTGCATACTAGACAAGAATTTAATTACCTTAAAATAAATTATGCAAAACTTTTCGAAATTAATTTCAGTTCAAAACTAGTCATTAGGTTTGCAGCACCACACCCAAGGCTTTTATTCTAGAAATACATGCAGTGAACGTGAAAGTTCAACGCAAAAATCCGAAAAAATCTTTGTTTTTATAAGTTGTGATCCACTATCTTTGAAAATTAACATAACAGAGAGAACCCCAAATCGAGCAATAAGTCAAAAACCCACAGATCACGCCTTTTGGAATACTTTTGTCGAAACCGGTTGCGGAGTAATAAAATTGAAACATTTCACAATAGAAAACCGTCTGGATTTTTGTGTCCTAGCTGGTTGACTCCAGTATCGTTTTATTTATGAATATATACAAACTGAGCCCCACAAGTATAGCCTTACACAGTGTCCTGCAATTCTTATTTTAACATTTACTTATTTTTCATTGCCACGGTCCGGGTACCTTCCCCATTAAGGCCCTGAGAATGCTACTCGGAGACTGAAGGGACGAATCGCATTTTTCCAATAATTCCATTAGAGATTCTTGGAATTGAATTATAAAGTTCAAACTCCTGAATCCAAACTCTTCTATAAAGAAATCATAATTTGTTCTATGCCAAAATGTTTACTTTTACATAAATCAAGTCTGACAACTGAATCCTTCATGTCAATCAAATGAACTACTGTATATTATTTATTACATAGTTTACTACTGTGTAACTTGACTGGCTTTTATGTGATTGCGAGGCCACATAATTATATGAGATTTCGTTTGAAGAGAATACGCATAAGCCAGCATGTAGGGTAGCCTGGATAGGATTACATGAAGATGAGTTTGATAAATGACTATTATGAGTGAAAGAAGAAATGGACAGAAAGATCAAATTTTTGTCATTCAATTTCCAGTGAAATCCAATCTGGAATACGTCTAATCAATCCTAGTCCCCCCAACCTCTATGAATAAATTAGGAGGGGACACATGGGGCTAATATTGTGTTGAATTAAGGTAGACAAACTGTCCTGCAATAAACAATAGACTGTTGTTCTTCGGCGGCCAACTAGTAGACAGAAAATGAGTTCGTCCAGTTTATAATGATAAATGCTCTTTTAATCCCTTCCATTGTCCTTCCCTAGCTTCGAACCCGATATATGCCATATATATGTAGGTGTAGACTAAAATACCATTCTGAACTGCTCGAGTTACGCTGTTACGCACCGTTAACCCGCTCTTCTAAAATTACAGCTCTAACAAAATTACAACCTCATGTTTTTGTTATTAGTTGAACTGGGACAAATTTTCCTAATGAATAAACACATTCCCTAATGAATGAATAATCAATGAGTTATTTTCAATCCGATACAACAAGGTGTTTGTAACCCATGCCCAAAGCAGTGACTTCCTTCTAGAAAGCGAAGACTTGCGGCCCGACCAAACGCCGTCATCTAAAAAAAAATTCTAAAAGATATACAAATTCTTGCCCAAAGTCTACCATCTGAATAATATCTGAACGAGTGACATTTGTTCTGGAAACTTTAAATAAACGCAAAGGTCAAGCATACTAGTATATGAGGAGATTTACCTGTCCAATGAGATGACGCACAGAGAAAGAATTGAAGCTGTACAATACAAGACGTCAACAGCAGCCCAAATTGTACAGAATGTTTGGCCAAAATACCATCTGAAAATTTAAAGGAAAAATAATTAGAATTTCAGCGTCATTAATTTAACGAACATACGTGGGATGAATGATCTTGCATTTGAATAACTGATACAACATGAAGTTGAATGTCCCATATTTGAAATTACTGTGTTTGAATGAAGCGCTGTGTTGCCTCACTCATTTTTCAACAGCTCTTACAACCTTGGCCTCGTGTCCGGACAATTTCCGGAATTTTCGTTTCCGGCATGACTTTTTCCGGGATTTTTTTTCGGAATTTTTTTTCCGGGATGCTTTATTATGGAGGAGTAGAAACACGGGATGGAATAATGACATTTTCCCTAAGCTATTTATCGTAAATAAATTTGTTCTCCTTACCTAATTTTAATGCCAGATGAACTATTGTATTTGCGCAATATCGCGGAGTGCCTTCACGACTTTCATTCCCCAGCTTAAGCGCGTTAATTGTTATATTGCGCGTGCTAATAACTCTTCAGAAAAATTGTTCCAAGTAAGTGCTTGTTTCGGTTATCAATGTGTACTGTTTTATAATCATAACCTGTAATTAATAAATCAGCACTCACTTTTTGGCAAGTAGAATATCCACACGAAAGAGTCCTTTTAAAAATGTATTCCGGAAAAAAATTCCGAAAAAACAAATTCCGGAAATTGTCCGGTAACCCCTTGGCCTACGCAACTTTCACAGCCTTGGCCTACACAGTCCTCACATCCTTGCTTTTTTGCACCTTTACCATACCCGGGTTTACATCGGATAATGATGAAATGACCCATGAGGAATCTGCGTTTGCTGGGTAGTCCATAATGATGTATTTGCATGGCTAAAGAAGTGTCTCATGATGAACTAAGTTTTTGTTGAGTAGACAGATGATAAATAGTCACAATGATAAATTGTCTCATGTTGGAGTAATTGTGATGAGTTGTCGATGATGGAATGTGTTATGATAAATGGTCGGAGAACCGTTGCCAATATG
>JAQIYE010000668.1:0-11163 GCA_034699765.1 Xenyllodes armatus
GCATCTTTTCAAGATGAGTGGAAAGAAGGTCAAGAATCCCTACCAACTTCGAAATTACCACAGTTATGTGGCTACATCTGATGCAGATCCTTGTTTCAAGTATATATGTTACGGATACGTGAGGGAACCACTTCTTGTTTTGAATCTCAAAACCAAGCATATTCGTGGTAACCCAAACCTCTACTGTCGACAACCCTACCGACATGAATCTGTAAGACCTTGACTCAACCATCGCTACTTTATCAAAATTCTTACAAAGTCCATTCACTTTCTTTTCCATTTTGTATTTTTCATTTTTAGTCATTTGAACACCACCAGAGGATCGCACGGATGACTCAACAAAGGCAAAGTTGTGCACCACGGAACGTCCCTTGTTCCTCAAAAAAGACCAAAAGTCCTTGTGAACCCCTGTGCCGGCTACCTCCAGAGTGAGTCTCAATATTAAAAAATGAAATAGTTTATATTCATATAATTTAACCCATACAAGGTCATAATTACAAGGCGACTCATTTTCCCCTTTTCCAGTACACATATGTATGAAATGATTCCTACTCCACCACCCGATTGTACATGTGGGTTATGCCCACCTCAAGAATTTTTATTGAAGCGTTTGGATGAAAAGAAGGGAAAATGTGGTAACAGTAAAAACCAGCATGTGATGGTGCGGTGCCATTATGTTCCTTTTGCTCCTGTAGAGTGTCAAGAACCACAATACGAACCCCAGGAACAAATGCCACAAGACCCTCAAGCACCAGAATACGTTCAGCAACAAGACCCTCAAGTACCACAATACGTTCAGCAACAAGACCCTCAAGTGCCACAATACGTACAACAGGTTCCTCAGGCACCACAATACGTCCAACAACAAGTCCCTCAAGGGCCACAATACATCCAAGAACAAGTGCCACAGTACGTACCACAGCAGGTGCCACAGTACATGCAACAACAGGTCCCTCAAATTCCACAACAGCAGGTGCCACAACAAGTTCAACAGCCACAATATGTACCACAACAGCAGGTGCCACAGTACATGCCTCAACAAGCACCACAACAGGTGTCTCCATTACCACCACAGCCTCAATATGGACAACCACAACAGCAAGCATCCCAACCACCGCCTCAAGTGCCACCGCAACCACAGCAGGTACCCCCACAACCGCAAGTTCCACCTCAGCCACAACAGGTGACCCAAATACCACCCAAACCGGGTCGTGAAGAACCACAACAGGGCCGAAAGGTGCCCCATCAAGGATGCCCAGAACCACCAGCACGGAAAATCCCCCAACAGCGGTGTAGGACCAATCCCTAAATATTTGTCACGGCGAGAACAAAGTTGAGATTGATGACAAGAGAGGACCCTTCAACATCCATGTCCCTAAACTGATTTCATCTACTTACAATTGGCCATCACGTTCCATCATCATCCTAAATCTGAAACCAACTTCCTTCAAGAGTACAAGCCTCCTGGCATTTTCAATTTCATTCACCAGAATCAAAATTGTTTTTCAAAATTTGAAGCAATCTAAATTCATTCATCAAAATTTGATTTTGTACAAAATTCATGTTATCAAAATTTTATGGTCAAAGGATATGACGAGAGGAACAGAATTAAAATTCGGCTCTAAAATGTTTGTAAAACAATGTGTATTCACAGATGTTTGAAATCATTCTCAATTTATTTTAGCTTGATTAGCATCAAATAGTTAATTATATTTCAATTTCTAATCCTTAAAACATAATTCGTATTTATTTATTTATTTTTAATGGACATAATTTAGACATGATGACGCATTTGTAAGAGGCTGGAGCCTGGGAAATGTCTCCAAATCCAAATCTCACCCTCTAAAAATGCTGAGACACTGCAAATTCTTAAACTTGAGATAAAAGAGTCCGGGTACCTCAATCAGACACACACACAGAGAAGAAGATGTAAAAAAGCATTGTACTATTTTCTATTTTAGCCCAGCTTAAAGATTTTGCAAAATCTCCTATAAGATTAATTATTGTACAAGAGAGTTAACTTTTGAATTGGAATCATAATCATCATTCGACTCGTTTCTTTTGTCTCATTTTTGAAAGGGGAACATATAGTCAATTCAAGTAATTGTTGATCAGCATGCCTAACTAGTTATGTCTCATTTTTGTATTTTTTCGATATATAAATAAGTACTTTTTCTAAAAATTTGAAAAATACTCATCATTTAACGTTTTACGATTTTATTAAGGGTAGGCCTCGATTTGACGGTTTTTCATTTTTTTTTGGTTTTCGTTTAGATTCATACAAGTTATATAACGAACGGTAAACATTTTGACCTATAAAAAAAATCAAAAGTCACTAAAAAAAAAAGTAGCACTCGAGGCTCGTGACACAGACCCGGGCCGGACTCGAATTTTAGACATAATAGGGTTGGGTCCATGGATGATCATTATTGATTCATTCACAATACGAGCATTTTTTTTAAAACAACTATTTTGAGACCTCCAAGTTAGAAAGAATTAATACTCGAGACTCATGAGTAGTGACATAAAGACTCGGGTCGGACTCGAAATTGAGACATAATTGGATTGGGCCGGCATTGATCATTATCAATTCATTCCCAATAAGAAAAAAGCCTCTCAGAAGAGTCCATCATAACATATAACACTCTGCCACCTGCCAGTCGCACTCACTCCTCCCGTGTGCATTGTGCATGGTCCTGGCTCTGGAGACGTTGCAGTTTACAGTATCACGCCACCATCATCATCAGTAACTGGCATTTATTTCATTCCTAGAAAAACAAAAGGAAGAAAAAGAGAAAGGATTTTTCTTGATTCATTGGTTGGATTGAACGTCTACAGTACAGGAAGAGATTCTCAGATGTATCAGTGAATTGAGTTAACATCTTGAAACATATTTTAGCTCACTGATTTGCTTTGTTTGTTTCAGATCCTTG
Organism: Xenyllodes armatus; assembly: GCA_034699765.1. Lineage (NCBI taxonomy): Eukaryota > Metazoa > Arthropoda > Collembola > Poduromorpha > Odontellidae > Xenyllodes > Xenyllodes armatus. The sequence continues at coordinate 2,934 of JAQIYE010000668.1, forward strand.
AAGAAGAACTCCAGGTCACGTATCAAGGTTCAAAGGTCAATTGGATCCACTTGAGGATTTTTCCAGGATTCTCCAGTTCCAGTTTTGCTGCACTATTCCATATCAAAGGGCTTACCTGGAGATTGAGGAATAACGCCTTGAGATAGTTCAACTTATTCAAAGACTTGAGGTATTTATTTGAATTGTCCCATTTGGATGACCTTTGGTATTTGAAGAGGATTTTGAAGCAGTTTCTTACCTTATTTCAGATCACAATGCTTCCAAGAACCGTAGCCAACACTTTGGTCTACCTTTCAGCCTTTTTTGCTGCCATCCACATTGTACAATTGGTCAAGTATGTAAACAACAAGTCTGCTTCGAGGTCATCGGGAGACGTCATGCCTGCACAAGTTGGATTGCCAAAGTTTGGCCGGAAAATGGCTGGACCGACTCATGGAATCTCTTTCAACACCACTGCTCCAATTACATCTGACTACTACAGCTACGTTTTTGATAGGTAAGGGCTCATAAAATATTGTATTTGTCATATTTCAATATTTTCCAGATATGTGACTATAAATGACAAGCAAATGTTCCTCTTTTTTTTTGTTTTCAGGAAAGTGAATGACAAGGTCATGTGTGACCCCCAATCACAAGATGAGATAAACAAGGAAACCTTCCGTCAAGTATTTTCCAAGTATCTCTTTCGTGTCACTGGAAGCCTCATGCATGGGATCAATGTTGTCCTGATCATCCATTTCCTTTGGATTTTTTTGGTAAGGGTCTTCATGACTGGTGAATTTGTTTCACCCTTTGATATCGATGGGGATGAGGATGACCTCGAGGATGAGGAGACAGAGGTTATCGAGGTGGCTCTCCGTTTTTTGGAGCCTCAGGTTGAGGAGGAGGTTCAGGTTGATCCTGTTTTAATTGTAGTTGGACTTGACGGTTGAGGTCAAGGCCAGGGTCAGATCAGAGGAAAGATGAATATTTTGATCCAATGGGATCACCCATCAATCATTTTAGTAATGTTTTCTTGGTAGTTTTTGGTTGATGGGTCAATAGATTTAAGAGATGTTCTCCTTCTGAGACTTTAGTTGAATCTCTCTAATGAAATATAGTAGTTTTAATGTTATCAACTAATTTTAAAGTTAAAGATACTTGAGTATCTCTATTATTTAATCACTCCAAAATTAACTCACTTGACTTTCACCCAGCCAAATATTAAAAAACCACAATTTGGACTCAAGTAATGTAAATGAATATGAAAAAGAAATTAAACTACAACTCTTTTAACTGTACTTTATAATTGGCTCTTTATCTTTATAACATATGCATAAGGACCATTAGAGATTAAGCTAATTTGTAGGTATACCTCTTGGTTAATTATTAATAAGATTTGCAGTGCAGAGACCAATTGGACCATCAAATTATCATTGTAATTTACATATATATATATATCTGTTCAATTACTATTACTATTAGGCTTTCTGGAATTGGTATGAATTTAATAAAAATTTGTTTCTTGCTTTGAAATGAGTCGTCTTAAGATAACCAATATTTTACGTCTTTTATATAATTAAGTGGCTTTTGAGTTTTGATTTGATTAACAGTTTAAGAAATTTCGTAACTCTACTTAATTTATCATCAGTCTTTTCAACTAAATAAGTAAATTGGCATATTTTCTATCTCGGCTGGATTTTGAACCATGAGAGCTTCCTTGTTTCACTAAATTATAAAATGCATTTACAAATTTTGTTGAGCCTTGACCTGAGGGCCAATATAGCGTTTCGTTTTAACCAATGTTCTAAAAATTGCATGAGTCTTAATGTTAAGATGCGGAGTTGGGCTCATTCATGACATGACCTGGTTCGTGCTAGATCAGGCGATCGATCTGAGGGCCGGCCCTGATGCATTTCCAAATGTCCCATGCGGAATATAAATTTCAGATTGTGACCTTATTGGTTGATAAAATTTTACAATTATTATCGAAGTATCATCAAAAAATTATATAAGTTCAATCCAAGGATTCGAAGTGAGCATTCCAAAATTTCATGCAAGGGCAAATTAAACGGGGCGAATTGAGAATCTGTAAACTGACGACGTTGGCATAGTAGTGAAAGGTTTTATTAATTTGTTTTTGTTAAATATCATTTCCTGCTTGCCTTGCAATTGTATCTGACAAGACTTGAAATTCCAAGAATCAAATTAGAAAGGTCGAGGATGACGTTGCAATCAAGCTCTGAAACTCAATCAGTAATCAGTCGAAATATATTAATCCCTGACGTGGAAGCAATAGAAATAGCCTAACAATCTGGACTCAACCCCCATTCTTTTGAAGGTAAGCTGCTGTTAGGCTCAAGGGTCAAGGGTCAAGCCTTATACAATTACAAAAATGTATATTAGCTAATAAATCTGCAGTCTTGAGATTCACGGTATTATTTATCTGATTTTAGCCTTTTCATTGACAAATCTGCTGTAAACCTTGGGAGGTGTCTCTTGACCTTGTATTTTCATCGGCGTCTTTCATTTTTAACTAATGGTCGTTCTCGTTCAACGTCCAAATCGATTTGGAATGTTCTCAATTTCCTTGATGGTTGCCATCCTCATCGTCCATTCAGGGGAAATAGGATCATCTGGATCAATTAATGGCAGCCACCCTCAAAATTATGCCCAATCAAAGATTGCCCTGGAATTACCCAGTCAAAATGATACCAAGGCCTTTTTGAAGCTTCAGGCTGCCCTAATGACCTGTCAACGAAGTCTTCATCAATTACAAAAGTGAGTGACCTTATTTTTCAAATCTGAACTTCCTATAAAATGCATTCCCAAAATACCCGCATTCAAACTGAACTTCATAATAATGATCCATTACTCTGTTCTTTTATCTCTATTGTAGAAGTGGAAAGGTCATAATGCCTGGTAGCCCGAAAGAGGACGAGCCAAGGAAAAATGAGACTCAAACAGCCATAGCAAATTGGACTCAAGGTCAGGGGAAAACTGAAGACAAAACTAATGACATCGTCTTCATTCTGACTTTGATTGGAATAGCAATTTGTTTCTACTCTCTTGCCTGTGGTCTTATTCTATACTGTCATCACCACTATCACGATGCATTATACAATGATGAGGTCCTCTTTGATGACTTGATCTACAATGAAGATCCAGACGTTTATAGGGTCTCTCGTTCAAGGCCAATGATAATTCATGAAATTGCGCCAGAAGATAGACATCCGCTACCAGATTTAATTCAAAGGGCTACGAGTCGTGACCCTTGTAGTATTGGAAGACGTCTTTAAATTAGCCTCGACTTAATTAGACCTCACTTAATAACCTTAAATGACGATGGGGCTTATAAATCACACTTAAATTTCATTTTATGAAAATGAAAAATTGGAAAAAATCTTCTTATATATTAATTATTGCTACATTTGTAAAATTGGAAACAATTATTTTGGAGTAAATCTGGATTACTACAATCAATCTTGGGTTTACTGAGAATTTCTGAAGTACATTTATTCCAAATTTTGAAACACAATAGAACATAACTGTAAGAAACATGTTCTTCTAACACTTGAATTTCATATTATTTACTCTTTAGAAAATAGTAAACTTCGCGTACCACTGTACAGTTGGCATTTTACGAATCTTAATCCTTCGGTCCCTCTCCTCAACCTCAGAAATAATTTTAGAAATTAGGGCTAGGATGGGTTCTGGTTCAAAACCTAGTAGAAAATAACCCGGTGAATGATAATTGATCCCTAACCATTTACAAAAATTATAATAGTGTCGATTCCTTGGACTCCTATCCCCAGCAAAAATTTCAATTAAATGTGACCCTTCCCTCATAAACATTGTATTAGCAAGTCCAGCTCCATGAAGTCCAATCAGGATCGTCAATTTTTGAAAACTTGTGGCTTGTTCACGGAATGTAGACATATCTTCTGGACGGTAAACTTTTAATTCCCAATTTGAGGGGAGAATGGCTCGAATGTATTGAAAGAATTTTACTTGTGATTCATTTTGCAGGACACGTCCAATTCTTCGGGTATGGTCATATTGTTTTCGACTTATAAAACCAATTTCATGCTGTTCAAGCTCGTCGAGGTCTCCTTTAAGCTCATTTTCTTTGTCATAGATGGTTCCAAGGGAACTTGGGTGTTCGATTCCAGCCGAGACATGGAGAAAATGTTGTAGTGCCCTGAGAATAGGTGAGGGACATTGGGTGAACCGACTGACTCCTCCCTGTAGGAAGCAATAGTGAAAAAATGAACAGTTTTAGCAAAATGGACAACTTAATAATTAACTAATTTGCATAACTTTTATAACTCGACTGAATTGCAGTTACTTTAAGGATAAGGACTCAGTTTTCAACGAATCAATTTGCACAGTGTCCATCCAAACTTACATCATGAGACAAATGTGAATCATCACCCCACATGCCAAAAATTGAATTTTTGAAACAAGTCCCTTCTTCAAATGGATTTTTTTCAATAACTCGAACTCCCTTGCCAAAAATTTGAGTGTAGAGATCAAAAAGTGGATTGTCGGTTGGGAATGAATCATGGATCACAAGTTCCATATCTCTAGGATCTTCAAGGTCAAGGATCAGGAGACTTTGAAATAGAGTAACCACATCCTCAAAAACATGAAATGCATTCTTATAGTCGTATCTTTGAAGCCAGAAAACTGTATGATTGACAAATGTCGTACATTGGAGTGACTCGACCACGTTGACGTGTTCCATGAAGAGGGATTGTGGGGGAGTCCATAGCCAAGGGGATAATAATTTTACGACCATTGGATTACAATCAACGGTTAGAACATCTTGGATGGGTTGATTGTTCGTAAAGTTAATTGTAAGGGGCTTCATATGACCTTGACTAATGACCTTTGTAGGGGACGATACATTGATTCCAACATTGGAGGCTGTACAGAAAACTCTTGGATTGTCTCGATACTCATTGTTAATGAAACAGGATATTGCACTATTTTGAAATCCGGAACAAACGGTCGTCTTAGCCTTCCTCCAATTTTGAATGAGGTCATAGCCGTATTTCCTTGAACATTCTCGAGTTGTGATATCCCTTTGGTCTTCCCAGAGGAGTCGAGCCTTGGCCGATGTGAAGGCCGTGTGTGAATTTTGTGGCATGGAGGAGGAGTCACGCTCGGGGTCTAAAGTAAAGTACACGAGCCCAAATACGGTGATGGAAACGAAGACGAATACATAAGCAATGTTATGCCCTCTTCTTCTTAATTTTGTCGATCTACTAGTATATTTAGACTTGATCCTGTACTTGGACATGGCGTTTGGTAAAGGTTAGGGTCACAGGGTCCCTCAGCAAAGACTTCTTTTTGTGTAAAGGATGTGTTCACTGGCCGATGAAATACGCAGGCACGATTGAAGATGAATTTTAAATTGAGTGATGAGAGAATGTAAACTCGACGGTTATCATATAACTTGTGAACCCAAAAAGTATCCTTTCTTTATTTAAATATTAATTGTATTTAGTCGAAAACCAAAAGTTATTTTATGAAATGTTTTACAAAAGAAATAATTCGGAATGAGATTGATTAATCAAAACAACCCTATATAGATTTCAACCACAAACATTTTTAAATTAGCCGCGTACATGGGGAAGGGTGGAACCTCATACGAATTCCAAATTGCAACCCTGAAAACAAAGGAGGCATTAATCTGATGAAACCCATCATGGACAAGGGGACCCTTGGTCGAATGAAAAGGTAGAGACATGTTCTTCTGCATGATTTCCACTGACCCTTAAAACACCTATCATTTCCTAAGGTCATGGGTGAAACTCAGGCAGGCAGGCAGGCAGGGGAGATTTTCTTAAGAGTGATCAAAATTAAGAAGTAGTCTTAATAAAATGCATATCCAAAATGCCCCAATGCAATGATGGATTAATTGTAATTAGCTTGCGTGATCACAGATAAACAGATTACGAGTATATACAGATTCTATTCATTTTAAAGAAAGTCATATAATTCCGGTCCGGGGTTGAGGTTACGTCTTTGAATTTTGAAACTCATTGGATCAGGTTAATAGTAATTCAAGTTCGGTCAATTGCACCGGAAATGAGTAGTCATTTAAGAGAACGTTTAGACGGGAATAAGACTTACGAGGTTTTCAGATAGTTCACCCAAAGAAATTAATCAGTTGAATTTTGTGAGAGTATAAACGGAGTATTTAATATCCGATCAGTCCTATTTTATAGACTTCTCAGGTCCAGCGCAGCCATGAATTAAACCCTGAATGACTTAAATAGGCAAGCCCAGACTTTGTCGCTTCTAGCAGAGCAGATGAAGTCCTATCATGTAGACCTACATTAAAATCGAGTACATCCTGCTACAACGACGAGGGCAAAACTACAAGTTTCAAGCTTAGTAATACTCAATAAATGGTCCATCGAGAGAAATTTCATTTAAGAAACAATGTCTCACAGTAATAATTCTCGTCTTATTTTATAATTTTTCAACCGTTCTTATAGCAATTTAATGCTTGCTACGTATATGCCGAATAAATTGCTATAATTTTATGTCTCATACTCATCAATACAAATTGCCATTTATGCTCAAATTGATGAAATGATGAGTTGGTGACATCTTCAATTAGTTCAATTCCAATACAAATTTTCGTCATTCCGCCATCAGCTCTTATGAACGAATGTAAACAATAGTAGATTCCTGCCAAGGCCAAATTTGTAACTTATCTCTTTTGCCCTACATCTTGAACATCTTGTAGAACATTGGGAAAATACAGCATTTTCATACTTTTCAATACACATTGGTAACAAGACCAAGACCTCTGCGAGTTGTGGTATACTGAGGATCAATTGTCAATTCATGGCATCATTCTTTTTAAAACCGTAAAAAACATTGTATTCTTACTCCGTTCCTAATATCTATAGTATACGACTTATGATAATCATCCACATTTTCACAAAGTGTAGGTGATTAAAGCTCTTCTACGATTAAAACGACCAAATTAGTTTCCGGAAGCCAATTTAAGACATAGCTAGTATGATGATGACCAATAAAAAGTAAACTTGGGATTAAGCAGAAAATGGTAAAAAGTAATGTACCAAGCTTATAAAATAGTTTAAGCAGATTTTGATTTTTAAGGCCCTAGGTGGTAAAATTTATTCGGATCACATTTTAAGATTTCAGGGACTTATGAACCGGTAGGTACTATATGTATGCCTTGAATGATTTAACAATGCAAGGTAAACAGTAAACACAAGTCTACAATGGTGTAAATGAGAAGGGTTGTGGACGGTTCAGTTTTTCGACAAATATAAAATCCCGTTATTCCCCTCGTGTTCCTTTTCTATTGTTGGCGTTATATTGTAGAATAACAATAAGAAGTTAAGCCTTTTGTTATAAGATCCTTCTTCAACAATAAAAAAAGGAGACGTACAAGGAATATTTCTTATTCTAACCCTCAGTCATACGGAAAAGTGGGGATAGAATAGTAGTAACAATTGTCATTTATTTGTAAAAAAACAAAATTAATTTGGATCCAATATTATTGTGAAAGACTAGATTGAGGAATCAATCATTTGTATCGTTTTAGCACTATATCATTTATTGGTAATTACCAAGGGTTTGGATTGTCAAATGCAACATACCGATCCGTCATTGATTAATTATTATTATAAGGGTGTGAAATAATAAAGTTTGATTAGATAATTGTGACTGGTGACATTATTTTCCAAAACAATGAGAACTGCTTCATAGCTTCTGTCTGACATGAGTGGTAATATACTGGTATCATCTTAATAACTTATTTTTAATTTTTTTTTAGCTGGATACTGGATAATAAGATTACTCTCATTCTACGGCATTTGAACAGGGTATCCCTGGAAGTATTTATAGGTTATGGGCTTACATTATAATACCTTTTAGGTTTTTGATACCTTTGAAAGTTCGGAAATGCATGGAGGACATCTCGTACCTTGACAATATAGTTCCGAAAAGTGAAGCAATGCAATGAAATTTGTTTAATTGAAGATATTGATTCTACTCTAGTTTAGACTCAAGGTCAGGCCCATTAACTACTTTTATTTTCAACCCCCGAGGTTGACCCTTTGTTTCTTGGAGTTCTAATAACCAATTAGTGGGGCAAAGCAAGACTAGCGCTTTTCCCACTACTAATCCCACCCAGATAAAACATTAAAATTTTAACCCAACTTGTTAAGTCGATAAAAACGTAAAAATTTTAAGCAGTGCT
>JAQIYE010000669.1:0-11162 GCA_034699765.1 Xenyllodes armatus
CTGAGATCTTGAGAGAGAAAGTGGAGAGATTGAAAGCAACCCGGAGAGATTTTGGGGAAATGGAATACAGTAATGCCAATTTTATGTAGAGCAACAGTTTCTATTTCACGGATCTTTTGAAAAGGCATCATGATTCATGATTATTGTAAAATTCCGGAGCCACAATATTTGAGCATAAACATTTGACGTCTTTTAAAAACTTTGGTTGATTGAATTTTATCCAGTAGCAAATACTATATTTGTACCGTGCCTGTATGTAAAATTGGTGGGACCGATCATCAAAATGACATTTTTTGTTACTTTTGATTTTTACTTTTTTACATGAGTATGTAAAATGCAGAATTAAATTGAATTTTTCATCTTGTTGATCTCAAAGACTCCAATTCCCAATATCAACATTTTAACTCAAAATGGCTAAAAAATAGTTAATACAAATAACATGAGAGTCAGGATTATAGAGTGATGAAAAATCAAATTATGTTTTTTTGTCGTACTTTTCACTTGCTTAACAAAAGGATCGTCGGTTATTGTGGTTTTCGTCGTACTTAAAGAATCAGTTAGAGCCTAGTGTATTTTACATTCTGTGTCCTTCTAAAATGGTCGTTTTAGCTGTATATTTTATGTTTAAAAGTTGGTGATTATTTACATTAGCATTAGCGAATGATTTTATTTTGTAAACTGATAAAAATACTTGTGGATGAGTCATATAATTACAGTAAACTCGCATTAAAAATCGTGGTGGACCTCTGATATTTCGATCCTTAGAAATGATTTAGTTTATGTATGGTTTTAATGCTAGATAAATTTCGTTAAGTAAGACGTTCAAAATTATGGAACTTATGGTCTCTAGTCTCTAACTTTAGAAACATTTCGTGGCATAAAAATATGGTCCTCATTTAAAAAAATATCCACTCCAAAACAAAAAACAAATAAAATTTCCCTCTTAGAGTTAATTTCTAACAAAGCTGACTTTTAATTTATGTCTTTGTTAAGGAATACATATTTACTGTACCGTATGTAACACATATTTAGACAGACTATGAACTACTTAATAATAGCTCTCGATCTCGAGGTCATCTCATAAATGTTAAGTTTGCAATAATTTTTTAGGATACGGTTAGTTATGCGTGATCTGATATTCTTATATCTATGGAACATCCATAAATAATCCTTTTCATGGTCCAAAACTCTTTCTCAACAAAAACAAAAAACAACAACAAATGAAAGGACAAAAAGTGAGCTAATAAAAATAGGCAGCTCAAGCTCAATGAATATATTTATCTTTATAAAATAAAAGAACGTTAAGTGGATATCTGAGACTGAGATTCCATTTTATATTTTAACTTGACGATAATTATTATTTGAGGAGCTTGAGCAGGAGGAAGGAGAAGAATGTTAAAAGGAATGGGTGATTCATCGTGATGACCTTGAACCCAGTAGGCTGGAATAATAAACTTGGAGAACCATTACATAGGTTAGTAAGACACTGGCAAATGGTCTCGGTCCCAGATGGACTTTTGGACTGGAGACAATCATCTCTGGGTAATTGTCCTTCCCTTGGCTTCAGGCAGTTCCGGTAGAAATGAGTGAGATCTGTTTAGAAGAAAGAGAGAACGAAATACGACGAGTTAAAATAAACTCGTGATTTATGAAGTCATGGGTCAGATTTATTTTTATACTGTGACTATTAACAAGTTAACACATAAGGTTCAGTTAAATCAGTGAGGAGACTTTGATGACTTGGGTTGTTATATTTGTCCCTTAAAATCATGACATAATATATTTTCAAACAGACCACTACTGTACGTTTAAGATCATTGATGATGCTGATTTGACTTTTGTTTTATTAGCCCACATGTGAAGTATATGAATTAGGATTGGAACATCCATATTAATGTCACGTATTTTGGACAAAGTCCGGAAATATGTATTCTGTAAATCAAGGGATAAAGAGGAATGCTAAGAATATCTGCTACCTTTCTATAATTAGCAAATTTGGGTTTTATTTGAAAGACCAAAAAACACTTTATCTTTCAAAACGACTAAAAATGAACCCTTGAACAAGCATTTGAGTCACTCAAGTCCATATCATTGCTCAAAAAACAAAAATCAAAGTAGAATTTTTAGATTCAATTGCTTTATAGAACAGGTATTTTAGATGCCGTGTCAATTTCTTTTATCCCTTATTGGGATTTTTGTCGTAATTAGTACGGCGACCTGTCCTCATACCATCCATTCACAGTCTTCGGATTCCTCCGATGATGCGTGTCCGGACTATCCAGTCCAAATTAATTGTTTTGTGGAACCCTGTTCAGTTAACAATTGTGAAGCCAATGAATTCTGTTGCAACGACTTATCGAAAGAATGCGATTATCATTGCTTTCCTAAAGGTAAGTTGATCTGATTTAACTGTGTCTTTGATTTTGAATGTGCAAATAATAGTTTTAAGCTCGAAAACAGTATGTCTATATAAAACTAGGTATGAACAATTACTTTCGGAATATTAAAAAAATTATATACATATTTCTGAGTACACTTTTTTTTCACGATTATAGCTATTTTATTTTTTCTGTCATATTTCCAGGTTAGTGAGATCGGGCCAACCTTCAAGGTCTTTCTGATTTCTTGAATTTTGAGAAGAAGGAACTTAACGCCGTGCTACATGGCCCTAGCGTCTATCTAAATATTCTCTGGATTCTTTCAACAAAGTTTCATAAGGATTTGAATACCAAATTAAATGGTTTTTCTAAAAACATTATGTCTCAATAAAGTTCATACGATCCAGTATTATGTCAGTGAAAATGTGTAATTGGAACTTCTTCTATTGCTATGAAAAGCAGTTTAAAAGCCAATAACTGCTAGATTCTAGATTCACGAACTCTGAGTCAGAGTACCCCAACGATACGTGGCGTACTGAGAAAAAGCCGTTTTCATTATTATTCAATTTTAAAATTTCAGAGTCTAGTATGGAAAACCAAACATCTCAATTTAATTTTGGCCTAAAACTTTTTCGAAATTTTAATTGTATACTACTATACTTTTCAAAATTATAAGCCTGTCATGTAGTTGCATTGCATCACAATACGTTTAGTTCGGTCCTATTTGAGTTTAGTTCTTCTCATTCAGTGTCAGGAGAAGGATCCATCAAATTATGAATCATGCCATTTTTTTATTCGAACATGTACTTAATGCACAATTCTGCCACTGTTGATGTTAACCTTGACTCCAATTGACTCAATTTAAATGTTCAACAAAGTATATATTCTTCTGAATAAATCTTTCTACTAACACATATTTTGTGATTCTACACAAGTGAATATGACTTCATTTTAATATTTTTTGGCACTTCAAACCTAAATGTAAGAAATGAGCACATAAATCTAGTCAAGATGAAAATTTGTATTAGTTAGTACTACAACACTAGAAGAATGTAGTCTCGTTGCCCCGATTTTAATGAGCCATGTTAATACCAACATGACGCTCATTGTAAAGCTCTGACCCTTTTTTTACCAGTAAGTTTTTTGTCCATATACTATACTTATTAGACGTTATTCATGATGGGTAATTAACTTGATCCCTTACCTCCTTTCCCCTTCTTGTAAAACACAGCCTGACATCCATGAACACATGAAATGGTTTTCACAACGACCTCATTGAACTTTCCAGAAGAACAGTAGTCGACGTTATGAGATTCATTGCCACCCGTCCTTGAGGCAGCACTCCATGAACATATGTAACATTCAATGTGTCCAGGAAGGACATGGGTTGAGTTATTAGTTCCATTGTTACTGGATGAGCCATGACCCCTCCTGGTTGAGACTTGAGTCGTAGCATTGACCAAGCCACCCCACATTAATCCAATCACAACCATAAAAACAAAGACCTCAATCCTAAGGGTGTCCCTCAAATTACCGTGACCCATTTTCAATCCCAACAAAGAAAAAACAATTCACAATCGCAATTTAAGGAAGGGAAATGGACGGAGACGAAGAAGACCTCATCAACTCGTTCTGTATCTTTTCAAAGTCTCATCCAAACGTTTGTGTCAAATGAAATCTAGTGTTCAATTCAAAGGAGCTTACCGGGTTTGAATAGGGCCGTGGGCAATTATAATGTATTTTGCACGGTGCGGTTTTTTTGGCGAAAAATCCCTCACATTTTCCAATTTCCGCCAAGTTGTGTGTGTGCATTCATAGGAGATGGGAATGGGACGATCGTGTCGATCTATTCTGATCGAATTTTTGCAACTTTCCGATAACAGATTTTAAAAATTGAGAAGGCCAAAAAGTGGGAAATTCCCTGGCCTTTATTTTCGTATAATTTTTAAATTAAAATTTTAAAGTTTCAAAGTTAATTACAATTAATTACGAAATAAAGTGATGCATTATTTCATATCGTGATTAATTGTGATTAGCTTAAAAATTTTAATTTAAAAATTATACGAAAATAAAGCCCAGAGAATTTCCCATTTTTTGGCCTTCTCAATTTTTAAAATCTGTTTTTGGAAACTTGCAAAAATTCGATCAGAATAGATTGACACGATCGTCCCCTTCCCATCTCCTATGAATGCACACACACAACTTTGCGGAAATTGGAAAATGTGAGGGATTTTTCGCCAAAAAAACCGCACCGTGCAAAATACATTATAATTGCCCACGGCCCTATTCAAACCCGGTAAGGTCCTTTTAAAATTTCACCAGAGTAAATGTCTTGTTCTTTGATCGGAAATATGTCCCTATTTCAAAGTAGAGATTAAGACTGAACCTTCAATTTTAAAATGCAAATTATAAAATGCTGATCTGAGAGGGCCCACCACAACATACCACGGGTATTAAAAAAAAGATATTTCTCTCCAACGAACAAGTACTAACTTGTTTGGAACTTGTAACGGTATGTAAGTACTTGACAAAATTTATTTAGTCCTTCCCCCTCTTCGTACAGATTTTGATATGGACAAAAAGCAAAAGTAAGTAACTGCAAAAAACAGGGAGTCTTTCCCTATAGTGGACATATAGGATACTTTACCATCATCATCATGGACTTGCTAAAATAGGATCCATATTATTATTGTGTTCTGCTGATCCAGTAAAAGCACGCGATTTTTCTTCTTTCTTACCCGATGCCCGTGTTCGTCCTAGTTTGTCCTGTGCTATTATTATCGATCCACACTGTTCAGAGGGCTGGAGGTTCTTACGCAAAAAAAACGAAAGGAGGAAGAAGGCATAGTAGTATTTTTTGCACATTCGTTCGTAACCCCATTCATTTCAATTTATTATCCGAACTCACATCACATTAAACATCTTTAGAATTTAAAATGTTGTTGTTGAGACAAACAATGGAATGAATCTTGAGCTATACTTATGTGTGGATTGTAATTTTCAATTCTAAATCATTGTTTCCTCTTCTTGAGGATCCATAGATGAGATTTCCATGTTTCACGCTTCCATGAACAATTTACTTGAGGTTACCATTTTTATTATTAGTAGTAATTTTGTGGACCCATTAAGGTGGTTTCCTTTTAAAAAAACTTTTTTGTTCCAGTAGTCATGCACTTTTTACTTGTAATAGGTGATTGTTCATGTGTGCATTTGGTCCTGTCCAAGGGAAACATGGCAGCTAAAGTTTTTAGTACTGATATGGGTATTAATTTTAGAAATATCAAATAGGGAGTGTCATTGCAGCTATTCAGTCCGGATTTATCAATCTCATTATAATGACAAATTTAATTTCATGAAGGATAATGATTTAACACAACCAAATGTGACAACTTTACCATGTTGCAATATAGTAAATGAACCAGGAAACATAAATGCTTTATTAAATTAAATTACATTTCGAATAGATGGAAGAGAATGGTAAAGATTGGATTGTTAAGTAAATTTCCACAAGCGCAACAATGCACGGACAACATTTACAGGGTCTAAGAAATAATTTCCATGATTACTATTTACTAACATCATTCACTCCAAACTCCCACATTGCTCAAAATCACAATTATCCGTTCGTCCTCATGCTGAATTTTGTATTTTATTATGAAAACACTCTAAATACATCTAACACCACGTTATATTTAATACTACCACTAATTAGGGAGAAACAGTAGGTTATTTTAAAACATTTAAACTTGAGGAAAAACATGAATTATATAGACTACACAATATCCAATATAAGACAAAAACATTTAAAGCAATGCTAAATTGTACTAAGCAACTTATTAAAATGACCCTTGAAACATAATAATTAAAATTCATTCGTAAATTTTACGTTAATACTTTTTTTTAGATACATATCAATATTGGCATAAATCTGTACAATAATAGACACCTCATTCATGCACCTTTACACTTATAATTTTAGCACATTTAATTTATACAACTAATGAGAGTAGAAATGAAGCCCAACCACATTGCTGTATTTTTAAGACTGACACTTCCCGTTTGGAATTCAAAGAAAATTGACATTTTATACTACTAATCTTCAAAATTTAATCTTAAATTGTTTAGAAATGCAAGCGAGTTGGGGCAAAATGATACCTTTCCTCATTTTTAGATTTACAATTATCTTTTTTGATCTTTCTAAAAGCTCCGAGCTTTTGTGAAGATTTGAAATGCATGAAGAGTACTTAATGATCCTGTCTACTCATTTACAATAGTGGTCACACTGGGCATAAATAGGGCATTTTGCATGACACATGTACTAACATAAGTTAATTTGTATAGAGGATTTGGAAGTCCCTGTGGTGGTGCTTGGTTACAAAAAATATGACCACCTTGGATTGGATCCACCTCCACAAACTATTAAAAATTTACATGATTAATATAACATTGACTTGACGAGACATTCTTTTGTAATATATTTCATAATTAAGCCCTGCTCTTGACTAAATTGTAACCTCACAACAAGTTTGTGAGTTAATGAAAATGTAAAATTAGGAACCTACCAAAAATCTTGAAGTCCTACTAAACCCAACCTAATTATCTTTAAAGGTCCACAAGTTAAATGATGATTTTGATCCCTTGAGATTTTTTTTTTTTGCAAAATCATGAACTTTAAGATTTACGGAATTAAGAGGTAATTAAGTTCATTGGATTTGATACAGGTATACTCAAAGCTCTACACTCTTGTTGTTGTTGTACTAAAGATCAAGACTGAATTATTTTTAATATACATGTAATGGGTCTACTAATCTAGTTGAACTCGAGTACAGTATTTGGCTGTACTTAATTGTCTTCTAAAATATCTGCTTTCCTGGGCTCTTTAAAAGTATCCTAGAATTTTTGGAACAAATTAAAATGGCTCATTGGTTTAGTAGCCCGTTAGAAAAGGGTTTAATGAACCATCGTAACATCAATTTTAGTTTTATACAAATTGGGATTTGGGGTGTGATGAAGTAGTCCAGGGATGCAATGGGAAATTCTACATGAATGAATGAAAGTTCTTGAGAAATACTGAAGTGAAAGTTTGGAAATCAGCTTGCTTCTGGTCCATCCCCAAACCGCTCCCTTCCTTAACTACATAAAAGTAAAGGGCTTTTGTATTTTGTTTTGGTTCTGCTTCAGTTCACCTTGAAATTTTATTTAGTTTTTCCGTCTTGGCCCTTTTCCCTTTACTTTCGTCCAGGGGTTTGATCTGAACCCAAAAAGTAACCTTCATCAATTGCTGCTAGAGCGTCTTTGTAGTCACAAGAGTGTGACAAACCAGCATTGAGTAAGCACGTCCTCTTAGCCCTTTGATGTTGACAAAATGGAGAAAAATGAAACAAAAGAGACAAAGGATTAGATTTAGACAAAACTAAGCGTCCTCTTCTTTTGTTGAAGGATTAGAGTTGAAGGACAAAGTGTAGAAATAAGCAAAGGATTATTGGTTCATTTAATAGAGTTGAAGGCCAATCAAGCGGATTAATAAAATGGTCACCTTAATCATACCAACACCATCATCAATGTCATTCATATAGCGCAAAGACAAATATGACCTTGTGCACAAGGGAATTTTTACAATGAGGACATTCTGGATCAGAAAATAATTACTTAGTACAAGAAAGGTAACGCTGTAAAATCAGTTAAGATAAAAAATTAACTTTAAATTATGAAATGCCAACACATTGTATGTGAGCACGGAACAGTGTCCACATTACAATGTACCAACTTTTTTGCCTTGTCAAAGTTTCAATTTAAGGCCTCCCATTTTCTTGTCCTGTCAATTTTTTTTTTTAAATAAAACCTTGAATGCCTCTATGTATTCCCACAGTTGAAATAAATTGCACATTTAAATATAGAAAGGTAAAGGCAAATATCCAGCCTATAACTTTCAGTCTACATTTTTTTAATATAGAAAGGTAAACATTTCATGTCTTTTACTTTTCTGTTTGAACAATTTGAAAAATATTAATATTGCCATATTACCATTTCAATCTTTAAAATCCTGCTTCAGACACTTGACATAATTTTAATCCATGCTTTCCCTTGTATCACGGCATGGCCACCCACCCTAGTACTGTGTATTACACTTTCCTCTGATTGCATGAGATTTCTAATGGCGAAAGTCATTTAGTTGGTATTTGAATGAGCTTAAATCCAAAACCCCAAAGTTCCTTCCACTCTCCCATACATTATCTCATCTTGAGGTTCTCAACTCCTTGGGGAATAAATTAAAGTTTTTGACTCATGCTGGGCAGTTTAGATCCAATTAGATTTGTAGAGAAAGTTTAAGCCAACAGATGTGAAAGCAAGAGAAAGCATTCAACCCACACATACTCATAAAAATCCTGACATCATTTGCGTATAAGGGCGTGTGTACAAGTCCCAAAACAATTTGGACTCTGCTTGTTTGATTGGATGTACGAGAAACAACTAATTAATAAAAGTTGATGGCTTGGCCAAGATCCCTCGCTTTATTTTTAAATTAGAGTTAAAGGAAGCAAAGGTTAATTGAAAATTTGAGATAAGGTATATGTTACTATTTATCTGATCCTATATGTAGGATAAGTTAAAGTTACTCAACTACGTGAGACATTTTACTGCAAATGAAATCATCACTTCCTAAAAAGTTGATTTGTAAGCGTGAATAAGAACAGTTTGACATTTTGGAAATTTTTGATTAGATTTATGGACAAGATTCTTTAGAATTTATATTGATTTACTTTTTATGTGTAGGCCTAAAATCCTTCAACAGGTTTCAATATTAACATTTATTCCATTGAAGAGTAAGGTGTTTAGTTGATTTTTCAACTTTCTTAAACAAATTGGTTTTTGTAAAATGCTCAAATCGCTTTATTAACTCCTGATTCTTATGAATGCTGAATAGCTTTTGAAATTTGAAAGGTTCACAATAGGACCTTTGAGTGAGAGCATGGGGTAAAGGGGTGAATGTCCTACTTTCTTAATGAGGTCCCATTGAACATTGAATTTCTTACAAAGGTTAAACTCGAGTGCCCCAGTGGAATATTTTAAAGGCTCATGAGCACATTCAGTTCCTGGGACCTTCACAACTTTGATTTATCAACTGGACTATAATAATTTTATTCATCTTACAGGATGTCAAGAAAACTATATAGACATTTTACATTTAAGCCAAATTTACATTTCTAAAAATGGATTTTCAAAATAAAGTTTTTTACGTTTCCAAAAAATCCAATCACAAAGTAAGGCTTAAAACAACAAAATTAAATATGCAATTTGAACCCCTTGAAGTGAATTGGTGATCTTTACTTTGAGTAAAAAATCGAGATGTCCAAATCGAAGCAATGGAAATTCAAAGAAATTTAAAGACTAAACAGCACCAAGCTAGAACATTAGATTCTAAGACTGTCTGCCAAAAATTTGTTTTTATGTCGCACCTGCTAAAGTTTAGTTTGGGCATTTTCTTTAGTGTTCCACAAGCTAGCCATTCAATCTAATCCAAATACTAATATGTCGACGTCGAGCTTAGAATATTTCTGCTACTTCTATATATTTTCACTTTGTGTCCTGTCACTCATTTTCCATCCCTTCTAATGTCAACGGAATTATCTGTCACTCATCCAGTTTTTTCAGCAATCAATATTAAGGAGGATTGAGGCTTTCTCGGATGTTTGAACAAGCTATTCTTTGTACAAATATCCTCCTGTCCAGACTTGTACCTGCCTATTTCCTAAACTGCCATTTGTAATGGTGATGATGAATTTGATTATTAAGAGTCTTGAAACAGCCTTCATCTCGGCTCGCCCAATTCAATTACAATTCAACCGTTAGTTTTGTACAGGATATTATTGTGTCACTCAATCAATCAGACGCTTTTATGTCCTTATTAAGTATTCCAGATGTTATTTCGCAAGAATCTCTGTTTTAACGAAAGCCAGTTTATTTCGAAAATGTTACAACGAAACGAATTGAGACCAGTATTTTGAATCATATTAATGTACAAATTGTACATAACACATCAATTCTTAGGGTGCCCGGCCCGCCCTGAAGTACGACACTAGTTCAATGTCAATCTGATTTGGTATTTTCTGTCTCATGAGGACTAATATTTACTTTTTGCTTGAATACAATAAATGTAACACGCATTGGAGAAAATTCAGTTGGTAATTTTTGACATTGATGATGGTGTTTCTCAATTATACATTCACAGTATCACTGATTATTGATTTTCGGACTCGAATTATTAATGACGGATTATGTTTAATTGATCATTGTGATTATGATTTTGTAATTGAACCAATTAAAAAACATTACAATACAATCAGCCGAATTGGTTTCGTACTTGGCAATAGGAACTTACTTTATTCTATCCCTCGTGGTCGTGGGCTGTTGAGCGGCCAATGACTGGAGCCATGAGAGCAAGTACAAACGCATCATTCTATTAAAACAAACAAAAGAAAAAGAAAAAGGTTAGAAGTCATATCCCTACCTTGGCTCATTTGTCACATTAGCAGCGATTATCAACACATGTTCAAATCTAAAACGCGCCTTACTAAAGTCTCAAGAGCACTTATAGTATTACAGAAAGGCCTTCGAAATAGAGATACGACACATTGTAGCATCTCTACTTGAATAAACCGGTGTAAACCCGCAGTGGCAAAGTTGCGATAAAGGAAGGCTGTGAGGGCTGTAAAGGCCAAGGCTGTGAGGTCTGTAAAGGCCAAGGCTGTGAGGTCTGTAAAGGCCAAGGCTGTGAGGTCTGTA
>JAQIYE010000670.1:0-11159 GCA_034699765.1 Xenyllodes armatus
TCTGCTCCAGCACTCGTACTCGCACTAGTTTCCACTTGAGCACCCTTCCCTCCTCCTTTAGACTTTGCTGATGACATGTTCAGGTCAAGGTCAAGGTCAAACCGTATTGAGATGAAACTGGAATAGCGGTTGAAAATCGATCAAACTCGAGAGTTCACGGCAGCGTTAACGGGGAGGTTCACACGTCAGTGTACAGGTTACGGTTAATACGGTACACCGCTATCAATCCCTCTCAAAAAAACTCCGGTACAAACAATAAAATATACACCGGTTGGAGTTAGTTGGATGGAAAGTAACTAAAAGTATGGGACAAATTAACAAACAACAAACTTAACTTGACCTTTTTCAAATAATAATTATTAAAATTTCAAAGGTGAAAAAAAAACTAGGATTTTTTTTTCTCGAAAAATTTCGAAAAATGTAAACAAAAAAAATTTTTTTTGTGTGTGTTCCGTTCAAAATCGTCTAGATTTTGGATTTGTGAACAAGTTTCGACGAAAATAATAAATTTTTTTAAGGTTTAGGTTCATTCCCGGTTCATTTTTAAATTTCCCGCTCGGGACTCAAATCTCAAATGGAGATTTTTCAATAATGGAATAATAAATCTCCCTTCCTTCTTGGCACAGATCCAATTCCCACTCACTCCACAAGTGAACCCCGAAGGGAAAGCACGTGTCCCTCACTGCTGTGATTTGACTGTGGAAAGTTAATTGTAATTAACTAATTATTATTATTGTTAATTATTAATTAAATTGAAACCATTAAATTATTGTGTAAAGGATAACTACTGTAAATTCAGTTTAATTTGAGGGTTTGGGTTGGAGGAGCGGAGAAATTAGGTAGTTTACAAGTTGGTGTGCAAGCAAAGGAAGGATTGTTGGTGGTTGGTGGCTCTCGTGACCTGTACTTGTACTGTGGTGACCCCATATGAATCATGAAGTCAAAGAACAATCGAAGGTTAAAGAGGTCACGCGTCAAGTGACTCCAGGCTCAAGGATCTCTGCCATCATTTTAGACCTGGACAATACCCTCATCCCAACACGGACTGGAGACTCCCTCACGTCCACAAAGGTAAATTATTATTGATTTAATTCCATCATTATGTTGTATTTTGGTTTATTTTGACTAAATGTCAAAATATTTATTAAAAAAACTAAAAACTTTGCCTACACGTACGTCATACGTTTTTGTAAACCACACATTATGTTATTGAGTTATGTATCTCTATCTATATGTGAATCATGAATGTCACGCAATGAAGGTCAAAGGTTAACGGGTTGAAATTGAAAAGTTAACAGGATATGGTTTTAGCTTCAATGCAAAAGTAAATATTCCAGTTAAGTATTTATTTTAGGTTTTCATTGTTCATTAATATAAATGTCAGCTTACTTGGAATCAATTTTTGTCATTCATTTTATATGGCTGACGACGGATTTCCTTAAAAATCCAAAGTTTTTGCATTAATTTGGACCACCATGACCATATTCTGTTCCAAAATAGAAAAATTAGGTCAAATTATTGAACGAAATAAATACCAAAATAAAAAAGCATACTGCTCATAATATTAATGCCATTCATATATAACGAGTTAGTCATTAGAACTCACTTTCTGTCCATTAAATTCAGTTATATATAGTAAAAAATAAAAAAATAAAAATTGATGTAAATGTATACTTCCCCATTTAATTTTTAATAATTATTGCTGTTGCTTCCATCATATGAACTATGAAAGCACCCATTGTTTTTATCTCTAAACTTGTTTTTGTAACAGTTTTATTTTTAGTAATCTAAATATGGCTTTTGCTCTTTGCTGGGGCTCAGCCTTTGTCACTGTGTTTGTTTGTGTGTGACACACGAGCTGAGCATCATTATAGTTGTAATCATAATTATTATTAACATTATCTGTTTTTTGAGTGATACGTGATACGTCTTCAAACTTCTCAAAAAGACATGATGGAAGATCCATGTTATGCTGTCATGATGTAAGAGATTTTTCCAGAATTAACTATTTATATACATTTCTTTCTCTCCAGGAGAATCTCCAGTAGAAAAATCAATAGTCATTCCATGTGTCCATGATTCAACCATGCCCTTGCCTTGTCTCCTGCATTTTGAGAATTTGAGAAAGGGCAAGGCATGAGAGATAGTTTTTATCCACAGAAAAGGTTATAGGAGAGTCCAGGGATGGTTTTCTTGTCTCCACTCGGGACGTTCTCAAGGTCAAAAACTCAAAAAGAAAAAAGAATGACTTTGAAAATGCCAGGGTGTAATTCAACGTTTCTATTTCCAGAGAAGTGAGAATGCACGAGGATTCCAGAAAGTTGGGAAAATATGTGTGTGAGAAAGATCCAGGTTTTTGCACTTGCTCTGTTTTTTTAGGGTCCTAAATGCCTGGATTGTATAGGTTTATTTGGACTCTGGATATTTTGAGCAAATGCAGTGTTGGGTTGTAATTTCACAATTTTTTAGGCCCATTTTGTAGAATAGATTGACCGTTTTTTGGATTCTGAGATTGATTTTATATCTGATCCATTGTGAATTTTTCAAGGCTCCATCTTTGTTTTTTTTTTGTTAACGTAAGTGTAAAGCTAATGGACATTTGGCATTTTTTGTGATGACATGAATTTCATTTTTCATGAGTCGAGTTTTTTAATAGGTTTTTTCCAGATATTTAGTTTTTGGTCCAAGGTCAGTCAAGAGGCTTATTGGCTAGTATGAGAATATTATGGGTGGAGACGGGGATTGAATTCCCGGATGATGATGCCTGGATCCGGGTAGTTGAAAGATATACGATTTTTTTGTCTACTTTCACGGCTTATTCATCCATCCACCCACACCATCCGGATCTGAACTTTCAGTTTTAAAATTTTCCATCAAGATTTCTTTCCGGATTTTATGTAGCTAAAAGTACTAACTTAAAACCTAAAATCTTAAAGACACTCACAACTGATGCAATGCAACTCATTCTGGGTTTTCAAAGATAGATTTTTTTGGACAGAGAAATACTTAGCTTTTAGCATGGAAATGTTTCTAAAAATAAATCTTTAGAGATCCAAGTGGAGATGAACTCTAAAAATATTCGGGTTTTTGAGTATTTAGGGGAATTTGATTGGAACTTGATGAGCTTAGGAGGAGGCTGAAGCCGGAGTCCATTTTTGTTCATTTAGTTAGTAGTTATTTAGATCCTACCCAGATCTAGATTTTTGATTTTGACTAATTTTTGACGATCATTTTTGTTTTTTTTTCTTCTCATTTTTGTTTTGGTAGGCAGGCTATTAAAAATTTGGAAGATTGAACTCTTCTGACTGAAGTTTTGGGGACGACGAGGGTTAAGGCAGCGTTTGACTTGTTCATCATCGGTCACGGGTTGTTGGTAGGTTTTATTTTCCAAACAAAAATTACTTTAGTTGGTTAAAACGAAGGTCACGCAGATTAGGTCATTCAGGCAGTTCCATTTTTATTTTGGTTTTTATAGAATCGGGACTTGCTTAGGAGTCCAATCTGAATCCAACTTGATCAAAGGTCAAAGTCCGTCCTCTTCAAAAAAAATGGCGTCCACAGACCCTGGAGTACAAAAATGTGTGGCTGCGCTCAAATCAGCTAAAAACGATACCGAAAAAATGGCTGCACTCTTCCTCGTGACCAAAGTCGTCAAAGCTCCCAAACTTGACCGAGCCTCAAAATTAACCCTCTTCGAGTCCATCGGATTCAAATTCCTCCTCCGACTCCTCAACTCACCCTCAACCCCAGACATCCCTGCCCTCCTCTACAAATCCGTATCCCTCAGCATCCTAACAGCCTTTTGCTCAGATCCACAAATTGCTGAAGCTCCAGAAATGACAGATGCAATCCCAACCTTTCTTAAAATCATTGAAGAGGGTGATGATGGGGGTGAGGATGATCAACTCCTCATGGTCGTCAATGAAGCCTACCATTGCTTAGCCTCAGTTGGAGCCACAGAGAAAGGATCCCTGGCTCTCGTGAAAGCAGGAGCAGTCCCACGACTCGTGACCCTCTACTCTAAAACCGATGCTGATGAGGCAGTCGAGGTCGTCCAGTCTGTAGCCATTCATCTTGGACCACGAACATGGGAAAATTATCAAGATGGTTTCAAGACCCTCATGGATCGGATCTCTCTACAATTTGAAGCAGATTCATCTGATCAAAAATTTGAACTTTGTGGTCTCATGGCTGGACTCATGACCTCATGTAATCTAACCCCATCAGCCCTAGAATCAGCCGCCTGGACCTCATCCATCCTCAAGGGTCTCTCTGATATCCTAACATCTAAAATTACAGAGAAACAGAGGAATCCAGCCCTTCGTCTTGCCTCCATGATGCTAACAACTCTAGGAGTTGATTGGTTAGTTCGTGAATCAGAGACTCCAGGGAAAGCCTACCAATTCCTTGTCCTCCTCGTCAACCTTGCATGTATTGAGGTCCGAATGACCCTTGAGGATCGTTCCATTGATAAAATCATGGGTAAGGATGACCTGATTGGAAGTTGTTATGGGATAATTGAGGTCACAATCCGTTTTATTGGCGGACCTGGATTTGGAAGTTTGGATGAAAAACAAAAGGAACAAGTCTACCATAGTCTCAAAGGAGCCTCAACCGCCATCCTTGGATTCCTCAATACTCTACGAATTGGTTATGAAAAGAATCCGTCTTACCTTGACCCCAAGAAAAAGGTCTTAGCAACTGCATCCATTCGAACCTTGGCAGCATGGTTAGCTGAAGAGTCTGGTTCAGTCAAGGAAGAAGTATACAAATCCCTACCATTTGTTCTTACCCTCGTATTTGAATCCTTCCAAGATGCTGAACTAAATCAATCTGTTGAGGCCATGACCCTAGCTGAACTTGGAAGGTCAACCTCACCCCTCCTCCCAGATAATTTTTGTAATCTTCTCCCTGCCCTATGTCATCTCACAGCAGCTGAAAAAGGAGTTCGGATCCTTCTAGATGCACAAGGAGACCAAATCCTCAATCGATTCCTTGCTCATAATTGGTCAGTTTATAAAAATCTGAAAGAGTTGGGTGAAAAGTTATCCCGACCCAAAAAACCTGGAAAAGTCCCTGAAAAGGGAGGCAAAGGAGGTCAAGGCCAACCCAGCATTGAGGAATTAGCCCTAACCCTCACAAAACTCCGTGCTGCAATCAATCATACAACTAATCTCTTCATCAATATCTCTGTCCTTGACCCTGAACTAGCAGCCACAAGTCCAATTTTTCAACAAGTGATGAGATGGGCATTCTCTGCAGCCCCGTCCCTCTCTGATCCTGAACTTGAACTAATTCTTCTTGGAAATACATCAGCCCTTGGGCTCCTCCTCCTCCTTGATGTCATCAAAAGGATCCAAGAGGCCAAAGGGTCAGGAGGGACCCTGACCCCAGAAGAAACCTTTGTGTCCTCATCCCTCATCTCTGGCTCAGACAATTCTGTATTTCGATTTGGACAAGCAGTCGTTCGATTCCTATGGGATGCACATCTCCCTGATGAGGCAGCAAGTCCACCATCCCTTGAACTAACACATAATTACCGAAGTGTTTGGGCTGATATTAAAGAAATGTGGTTTCTGAGTCTACAAACTGTTGGGTCATTGGTTGGACTCCTCCCATGGTTAGGAGATTTTACAGCAGAGTCTGGTTTCCTTGAAGCCGTGATTAGTAATATTTCAAAGGCATATAAAAATCGTATTGATTCATCAACCCTGGCTGCCTATGAGGATTTTCTAATTGCGAGTCTTCAGGGTGGACCTAAAGCAGCTAAAATTATGGAGACGAAGGGGGCTGCCCTTGCAGCCTCACATCATCTTAGAGGCCTAAAGAAGGCTCTTGGGGGTGGAGGTGGAGGAGATGCTGAAGGTCCTGGAGAAGAAGGGAAATGAAGGGATGTATGTGGACGACCTCTGATGATGAGGTCAACTAAAATGTTGTATTTATTTATGGGCTCATTCATGATTTATTCGTGACAGGAATTTTGATAAGAATGAAATGAAATTGCTTCCATTGGCTTGTCTTATTTGTGTTGTTGTTCAGTATTGCTTTAGTTGTGTCGTGACCTTTGACCTTTATGGTAGATTCTATTCTGGACCATGTCATTATGTTTGGTCGAGGTTAAATTATTATGTTAATTTTGATTTGACACAACTTCTTTCTGTTGTCCATTAAAACCCGGATATTGATTAGGTCCTGAAAGCGAATGGTAATGCCAATGTGCCTTATAGTTTATGTTTATAATTGTTAATGAGAAATTTAGAAATACAGTTAGTTGTCTGTCTAATGTGTGGTTACCATTTTGTGTTGTGGTTGTGCCTTTTACTAACCCCCATCCATCTGAAAATGAGATAAAAATTAAATAAAACTTGTAAAAGAAAATGGAGAGAAAGTGTCCTTCCTGTGGTGGTGGTGTAATCAATTTTTCGACCTCCAGTTTAATCAGGTCAGTCAGGTATGGAGAAATAATTTTGTGAGGTCATCAGCATCCATGTATATGTAATGTATATGTAGGAAAATGACAAACGTTTTCGCTAAGAATTAGATTATGGTTCTTTGAGGGCCTGGACCATCTACAACTGAAAACTTAAATGCACTTTTAGAATATGATTAAGTATGAAATAGTCAAAATAATATCTATTTAGTTCATTTAAGTAAGTATAACTTGACTCCATTTAAGACTAACTTTTCAGTTAACCGACCTCCGGTCAGTACTCACTAACATGGTTTCATTAAAAAAAGAAAGAGATTGGTCAAAGGTCAAATAAGGAGACTGGTAAGTTATTTGAGAGAATTGACCTGTATGTAATATATGTTAGATTCCTTACCACTATTATGGTATATGTTTGGGGTTTTTGTAAACTTTTGTCCATTCCAGACTTCCTTCAAAAGAAGCGAGTCAAAATTAAAAACAAGTCATTTAAAAGATAATTAGCAATTATACCAACTCCTACTCAACCATCATGATTTAAATAGTCCGTTTTCGAAAAATCGGGATTCCCGACCCGGATCCGGGGTTAACGGTTCCAGGTAAACTTTGATTAAAAGTGTAAAATTTCATGTATATATATGCCCTATAGGAGCCAGATTCACATCGTTTTTAGAGCCAGTCAGTCAAACTTGATCGACAACTTTCTGCAACGGATCTTGTATTTAGTCAAAAAATCCGCAATTGTCTAATCCGTTTTTTTTTCCTAATCAAAATGTATAGGTTGCAGAATTTATGGTTCGTCAATATGAGATGTCCATGGGTGTTGCAAAGTCAGCTGCTGACACATATCTCCGAAGATTTCGTCGTTCTGTTGAGGCACCACAAATGACCCTGGAGGAATGGAGGATTAATCTTTGGGCTGAAGCACTTGGGGATGAATATGAAGAATATGCAGGTGGGTTTGAGTCAACTTGACCTTTCTTTGTTTCATTGGTAAAAATCGACCCGTGACTTTTACCTTGACCTTCCTTTAAATTGCAGAAGAGATTTATCAAAAATGGAAACGACTCCGGTACAAAAACCTGGCCCTTCCTGCGTCTTCAATTAACCTCCTCAAGTCCCTTCGAAAACAATACCAACTCGCCCTTGTTACAAATGGACCCTCAAAATCTCAATGGGAAAAGGTAGGTTAAATTTCTTAACGAATTAGGAGGTCGAGGTGCTTAAACGAGTCAGAATCGAAATTAATTTTTTTCTGGTATGTTTTGTTTCCAGATCCGTGAACTTGGACTCCAAGACTGCTTTGATGTCATCCTCGTGAGTGGAGACTTAAGATGGGAAAAACCTGAACCAGAAATATTTCAACGAGCATGTAAACTCCTTGGAGTTGAACCCTTTGAGTGCCTTATCCTTGGTGACAAATTAGAGACGGATATTCAAGGTGGGATTGGTGCTGGGCTAGGACTTACGGTATGGTTACCCCTCAAAGGAGAGCAGGAGGTCCAGGTTCAAACAGCCACCCCTCCTCCTCTAGGTGCTGCTGGTGCTGGTGACCCTCATCCACCAACCCCATCACGACCACCACGTCCAGACTTTACAATCACAGAGCTTCATCAATTACTTCCAATCCTACAGGGTGGGAATGAGGTGACTAAATCTAAAAAGACTCCTCGTTCTTCCTCAAAGTCAAGGGCTACCGCCAGTGGTGGTGGTGGTCCTTCAGGGTTAGCTATTCATCCTTCAGACCCAAGTTCTAGTAGCTCGGACGGTCATCAAGGAGATCCTCCTGTGATCAATGGCAATGGTCCTCCAGAGGAATGATGATGGGCTGGACTTGAGTTGAGTAGGGTCAGAGAATAATATGGATTCGTTATTTTCAAATGGTTTGGCACAGGAAGTTTTCACGAAAATTAAGTAAGATGTCATGTAGAATGGCCATTCGATAGTGTCGATAGTATTGTATATTTTAATGGTCAGTGAAAAGAAATTATGGTTTGTGGAATTGAACTTTGAGTATTTTGGGATTTGAAATCATTTGTTCGAAAGTAGTAAAAGTAGATGGATCATCGTAAACTTGCATGGATGGAGTGGATCAATGAAGAGAGCTGCAATAATAATAATTTGTACATTAATTAAGAAATATTTGGTTGTGAACTGGGTGCTCAAGGGAGAGATCATGCAATTTTTGTACTTTTTGACATTCCAAAACCGAAACCTAAAATTGGCTGCTATATAAATCATTTTCCTCCTTTAGTTTACTAAACTCGATATTGATATCTATTCTATTATGTATTTGGTGTTGGGTCGAGATGGCTTGATAGTGCATATTTAAATTAATTGAACTAAATAAAGTAAAATCAAGAGAAAATGTATAAAAAACAATGTGTTTATAAAAATGATGGTCCATTGATTTATAATTTTTAATCAAGTAACAAGAGCAGTTTAGGATTTTGACAAAAATTTGGAAACACTTAAAAAATATTTTCAAAAAATCTCTATTTTACATACAAAGGAAAACGTTTTTGATTGGACTTTTAATATTTTGTAAATGGAACACATGAAGCATTAATCCATCCTTGGATTTAGTTAATTAAGCTCAATCAGGCCTTTAAAATTGATTTTTGATTATCCTCACTTCATGTAATGATTGTTATTTTCCTCGTCCTCAAGGTCCGGGGGTGAGGTCACGGTCACATTCTCCTCCGCCCCATCTTTCCCTCTCCTCCTTCGAGGTGACCTCACAATTTTAATAAGTTCCATTGTATCCTCCTTCTGAAATCCAACTTGTTGGAGAGCAGCACGAATCTCAGACTCACAGAGGCTAACACTACTATCTGTACTCGTATTACTACTAGTTGGGGTCGGTGGGATGGTGGTTGGATGACCTTGACCTGGAGGAGAAGATGGATGACCTCTACCGCCACCACTAATCACACTTGTATTACTACTAGAGGAGACCTTACTCGTTCCAGAGTCTTCACCAGAGCCATAGTCTGGAGCACGATGAAGCTCATCCATTGAAGCATCAGAGTCCTCATTATGAGCTTGCTGGGATATTTTTTGAGAGGATTTGACCTTTGACCTTGAGGATGAATGTCCAAGGTCTCCGATGACCTCTTTTGATGAGTATCCATTGTAAAAGAATGGGACTGTCGAGTACTTGACTGATCCATATCCAAATTCTAGACGATTCAATGAGTCATCCTTGGGGACCCCAACGTCCATCCTTAGACGATCCAACATGTAGGTCATTTTATCCTGGAAATAGAGAAATGGGTAAACATTCATCAAAGGTCACCACCAAAGGACCGCATCACGGTCACGGTTTTCTAAAAGAACGATTTGAACTCTTTTACATCTTACATATTCCAGATCCGTATTTTTATTGATGTGTGACCCGAAGAGGGCCTTGAGACCTTTGTTTGTATAAATCCCACGAGACACAATGTCCTCCGTGACAGAAGTGAGGAAATTGATGTATCTCATCTCACTAATCCATGGGCCAGGCCTGAAAACAAGGTCAAAGGTCATGCATCTAGGTCAAAAGGTCACCTTGAAGTCTTTAATGATCCCTTACCTTGCCCTAGTAGTTTTGGGATCAAAAGTAGATCTTGATCCTTCAACATGGCCTCGAGATCCGACCCTCTTCATTGAGGTCTCACATTGCCCCTGACCTCTGCCACCAACATCTGTAGCTGAAGTAGAGGTCGAAGACTTGACCTTGAGACTTTCTTCACCCTTGACCCCTCCAATAACAATCCTACTCCTCCTAGGTCGATGGTGATGCCCATGACCATGACCTTTACCACCACCACCCTTGGGGTCACCATACTTTTCAGGAGTTGACTCTCTCGTTGTACTTCGCCGACTCTCACCACTTGAAAGTCCATAGGCCGAGTCATGACTTGATTCTTTTTTATTTTGGTTATTATTGGCCAGGCCAAGGGCTGCAGCCAAGGTCATGGAACTTCCCGATGGACCATTCCTCCCAAGTTGAAAATAAGCATTGTTGATCCGGAGTGACCCTCGCTCTGCCTTCTCCTTAAGCCAACCTGGAGGAAGTTGAGTCACCTC
Source organism: Xenyllodes armatus (assembly GCA_034699765.1). Taxonomy (NCBI): domain Eukaryota; kingdom Metazoa; phylum Arthropoda; class Collembola; order Poduromorpha; family Odontellidae; genus Xenyllodes; species Xenyllodes armatus. The sequence goes on from JAQIYE010000670.1 coordinate 10,502, forward strand.
AATGGTTCTAGAGGATGATGAAGGTGGTGGTGGTGACCTTTGAGTGACTCTTAGGGTTGGAGGTGAAAAGCTAGGTTCATCCGGTTCATCAGATAGTAAAAAGTATTCTTCCTCGGCAAGTTCATCACTCCCATGAATTGTACCCTGAAAAAATAGATAAAGGTCAACAGGTCAAGGTCAAAACTGAAAGCTATTATTGTGCACTAATGTGACCTTGACTTACCACAGAAGGGCACTTGACCTCAACCCTCCGCCTTAACATCATCGATCCATCCTGAACACCACCAGATGAAATCCCTTTTTTGATTGCAGGTCGAAGGGGTTGACCTCCAAGATCTGACCTCACTGTAACCTTTGATGGAAATTTCTTGGCACTTGAACTTGACCCAATTGCCACCCTTGGTTTTGGTGCACTACTTGACCTCAACTTCACATAAGGAGCCTGTTGACCTGTGATCTTTTGGATTGAAAGATTTATTTGAGAAGATGGCCCGTACCGGTCATGGGGGCCACCATTTTTATTGACATTGACCTTAGCTGAAGGGGCTGGAGGAGGACTTTGATCTTCAAGTTGATCCAGGAATAATTTAATTTTTTCAGCAACACCCATTGACCCCACACTCAGGACCCCATCAGAATCTGCTAGTGATCCTAAAAT
>JAQIYE010000671.1:0-11156 GCA_034699765.1 Xenyllodes armatus
ACAAGAGGCAGTTTGAGACAGGAGGCAGCTTGAAGACAGGACCAGAAAACACAACCATCCACTTCGAGAGTCAAAACATATATTATTGATTTGATAAATAAAAGTCTCTTCCATTTTTTTTGGCAATGAACTGAAAACTTTTTTAATCGTATCCATTATCTTACAGAAACCACTGCACTAACCATTGAGAGGCTGTAATGTCATTCGTTATTAGAAAGCATTTATAAAATACGTGTTAATACAGCAGACATACACAGCCAGGTGGGACCAAGCCTCAGAAAGGCAAATATCCAGCCTATAACTTTCAGTCTACTTTTTTTTTCAAAATACGTGTTAATTTAGATTTTTAGCTTCAGCATTCAGTGAACAAAAACAGTTTGCTTGGGTTCAGTGGCAATTAAAACAAGTAGAGTAACAAAATGAAATATCATGCGGACTTTTACTGTTGATCCCACCTTGACTGTCAAATACACTCTTGGAACCTTGACCTCACTAATATCCTACTGTATGAACCAACAGAGATAATTTCATGACTCGTTCTAGTTATCTAGTTCAAAGTTCAATCTCACTAATTTTATGAGCGACTTATTTATCAGCATTTGGATAGAGAGTAGATAGATTAATCATTCATGATCCTAATATTATTGTTCGAGCTAGAGCTCCATGATGAATCAATCAATTCAATTGTCATAGCTGACTGAGATTCTCAAGAGGTCACTCCAAAATGACTTCTGATTAGATTCGACCATTATCATCATTCATGGAAACTTCCTCTTGAGCGTGGATATATCTGGACTTGGGACTTTCTTTCTCCAGTTTGTGCTTACATAAGGAGGGCAGGGGTTCAAGGGAGTCATCCCTTGGCCCTGACTTATAATTCCGACTTGGTCCTCTTTTTAAGTCGTGTTTGGGGGGTTTTTAATACTCTTTGACCCTGGAAACTATCTAGAAACCAAAGAGGATGAAGGTCGTAACCTGGATGAACAAAAATCTGACTTTTAATAGTTATTTTTGCAAGGATCCTCTGAGGATGATTGGGAGTAGAACAGTGTCAGCCACTTTCCTCCAGATTCATCCCTCGCTCTCTGGTCTGGACTTTCTCCAAAATTTCTAAAAATTACTTTAATTAAGGGTACGTTAGTTATTATTTTTATGGAACTTTTCTTGACGTTAAAATGCTTAACTGAACAACTTTCATGTTTCCAATTCCAGAATGGAACTATACATACCATACCCTCTTGACCTATAAGAAATTGATGACCTTCTTATGCTTCCCCTTTTGAACGATATGGGGAATTGTGAGACTCACCAACGCCACTTTTTTTCAAGAACAATAGGCTCAATCCAGTCCCTACAACAGGACAGTGGACATGTGACTGCAAGCGGCGGCTACTGAATTGACTTGTTAATTGGACAGAATATTCCTCAGGTTCTTCCTCCAATAATTTAATAATTAGTTAATTGGGCATTTAGTTAGTTAGATTAAGATTGTGATTTGGACCATTCCAGTGATTGCTGTTTAGGACACTCCGGTCTCATATTCAGGATTTCTGAACGGTTCTCTGAAATTACTTCGTGAGTTAAAGAAGTCACTGGACAACTGGATACTTTTGGTAAGTTGACCTCTTGTCTTTAATTTGGGGAGGAATCAGGTAGGTTAGATAAGGAAGGCGGGTTCATTGTATGTAGATTGACAATGGAATTTTGTTTTAGAGGGGTCATTTAGTTTTAGGTATTAACAGAATACAATTCAGTAATGGCAGGGGCACATGAGGCTCGTGCAGCTGGACTAATGATTTTCCGTGTTATTGAACGGAATATTCAGTATTTGATGCTACAAGCCTCTAATTTGAACCATCATTGGACTCCTCCAAAGGTTTGTTTGAGAGGAAATCTTGTATTAATGTTTTGAGTTTAACACTAACTAATAGTTGAAAATATCATAATAGCTGGAATTATGGTCATTTACAGGGAAATGTTGACGGAGGAGAAAGTGATATGGATGCTGCAAAACGAGAGACGTTCGAAGAAACTGGATTAAAAGCAACAGATTATGAGATAATTCCAGGATTTAGTTTTGTACTAAATGTAGGTTTGCTCACTTCTAAAGACGACGACATATTTTTGTAGTAATTTTTCGTAGATTAGATTGAAACAACGTGATGATGCTTTTGTATTTCTTTGTTTGTTCTGTCAACAGTACCGGGCCTGGGGTAAGAATAAGAGGGTGGAGTACTGGCCTGCTCGTGTAATAAATCCAAATATCCCAATTAGGATTTCATCAGAACACCAGGATTCACGATGGTTTGACCTAGATACTCTTTTAAATAGTATTGATAATGCAGACTTTCAAGAGGAGGCAAGAAGTTGTGATAATTTCTTAAGGACAAAGCTCTTCCAAAATAAGTCGACGTGAACCCCTCGCTGGCAAGTGCTCGGAATCCTTAAAATATTCTCTTTCATGTTGTACATTTCTGGGCAGTGTATTAAGTTAGTTAGTGTATTTAGTTGTCTTACGAGCAATTGGACATGAGGTCATGGTCAAATTCTATGTGTTATCTCTTCCGCCTACATGTACCAGAACTTGAAGTTAACTCAATTCAATCAGTAAGCATGTAAGGTGGGAAAGAATATCAAATTAGTACTCTGTATTCTGTAGAACTTGGGCTGAATAAACAATTCATGATCAAAGTGCTAAAAACGGCCATATCAATGCAAAAAGGATATAATTTCTGACAATTATTAGTAATATCGTAATTCCATCATTTCCATCCATGCTCTTTTGGTTCTTAGGCACTTTTAACAATGTATTCATATTTATTTATTTGATTTAAATTCGAAATTATTTCTTTTATATAACAGTTTTTCACTCGAAGGATGCAAAGAATACGGAAAGCAGCTGGACTGTTTATTTATAGAGTGAATGACGATGATAACTTGGAGTACTTGATGCTAAAAGCGTCTTATGGGAAGAGGAACTGGTCTCCCCCTAAAGGTATAATTCATTTTTAATTGAATTATTTATACTTTTCAATTAAAAATCATATCGATCATATAGCTTATCAGCTTATAGAAGTTTGTATGAGTTTTGGAAAAAGCTAATTTTTCTCAAAATTACATAATATACAGGACATGTAGAAGCTGGTGAGACTGACCTCATCGGAGGGATCCGTGAGACTAAAGAAGAAGCTGGTTTAAAAAGAACAGATTACGATATTGACGAGGGTTTGGAGTTTCGGGTGGAAGTAAGAGATTTTAACTAATAGCTTAATCTTAATACCATATATTTCATAATATGTGAAGTCCTATTTTGATTTGATAGAAAATATTTTTTGTAGTACCATTCCAGGAGCAGAAACTGTAGGAAACAAGTAGTATATTGGCCGGCAAAGGTCAACGACCCAAGGATTACAATAAAACTATCCAGGGAACATACTATATATATGTGGTGTGACTTGGACAAAGCTGTGGCACTTGTCCACCATCGTAAGGAACTTCAAGAAGCCTTAAAAAACTGTGATGCCTCCCTCAAATCCAAAGCCCAAGATATAGATGTGGTGAGTTAATGTGACAAATATCTTAACCAGGATCGGGGTTTTTATGTTGGTTTTTAACCAAAAATATGTATAAACAATCTCAGATTTTACAATTTTAAGATTTCCTCTATTATGGTCAAATAAATGAAGAATCTGGTATCAGACCAAATTTAATTTTATATTTGGCGAATTAGATACATTATAATGTCTCTTATATTGTTATCGTAAACAATGACTCAACGTACACCTCCTTTGTGCTCTTTTGTAAAGATTCAGATAAACATTTTGTTAGGGATATAATAATAATAACTACATGACAGGTCTGGTCCACATGTAAAAGCTAAGTAGTAAAGAGGATCACAAAGGAAAAGGGAATTTGAAGATTAATTAATCTAATATTAAGGAAATAGGAATTCACTGAAAATGGGCGATGGTATGGTATCTAATCATACCCATCCCAATTCAAAATCAAAAGAAAAGGACATAAATCTTGCTACACTACGAAATTGAGTAGTTTTTTGTGATAACATAACCAATATTCCAATAAACAAACACTGAACTTTAACTGTCTTCAAGGCCAACAAAAGTCATAAGAAGTACTTTATGACTAAGTACATAAATAACATAATATAATCTTAATCGAACAATTTACTGACGATTTGGATTTGAATATATATCGTTTGGGTTTTAACTTTTAACTAAGTAAATATTTTTGAAATGAAAATGTAAATGCACAATTTATTAAATTATTTAGTATCCACACTCGAACTCATCATGTCCAAACTCCATGGCCAGATCCGTTTTTAATCGGTCTTCAAAGTATTTTCCATTGCTAAAATTGTCCAACAAAAAATAAAAAATATAAGAAATGATCTCGAACCAAATCCCACATAAGTATCCGTAACACAAATATGCAATACCTTTGTCAACAAATCTTCCTCCTGCCTCACTTGCTTTGTTGAGAATGTTGTCCACTGAACCTTGATGTTTCAAGAAAACTGGTCGAACAAACCGATTATAAATGACATTGGTCCCATTTCCAGAGACAGGGAGGAAGCACCAGATGAGGAAAATACACTGAATATAAAATGAAAAACTCATTTTAAAAATGACTTAAAAGCCATTAGCCATTGCATTCAAGATGCCTCGAATTCATGATAGATAAAACCACTAACCTTGGCCAACCAGTAAAGAGGGAACCAATTGAGAAGGATGTCAGAGAAGAATTCCACGACACTGAAGAGTGCAAACACGACCCAGTACATCAACCATTTTGTATCATCAGCCGTTTGGGTTGACTCAATCGCCTTCACAGAAGCATAGGCAGGATAAACAAATCCGATGGAGTTGCAGAGCAATTGAGCTCCATACCCGAAAATTAACCAAAGGGAAAGTACTCCAACTCCACCTGAGATCCACAAAGAGAAAGTTTCATTAAGCCTTGCCGTAGGGTTTTAATTAAATCTGTTTCAGATTTTATCAAAATACACGTTGCATATTTTTAAAATCCTCTAACTCATCCTAAATTCTCATGAGAAAATTGCATTTATTTTCATGTTCACTGAAGCCCTTACATTGGATTTTACTGTCCAGATTATTCCAAAAATTAGTGACTAAAGTAATCACATCAAGATCTTTCTCCTGACCTTGACCATGGCTCTCTTCTTGTGAATTTCCCATTTTCAAGTCTAATTCATTTGCCAAACTACTTAAAATAAAATTATGAAATAAAATACTGAAGGCTTAAAAACTAAACACACATTTTAAAAGTTCACTAATATACCAACGGAAAGAAAAATTAAATAAAAATGGAGGACCTAGAAATGAATCATGCAAGGAGCTCATTTAAGTTAGAGACCCTAATCATATTTTGTGGTTTCATTTCAATCTAATTATCAATTCAACTAAATATTGGCCTTGCTCACCGTTAAGTTCAGTCATTCTTAACACTGTGAGTGGTCAATTTAATGTGAATTTGAGCAAGAGTAATCATATCTTTTGGACTTTGTCATACGAAACTAAACTACCTTCAACCCTTCCTTTCATGCCTACTCTTCTTGACAAACCAAATTAATTGGTAGTGGTACTAGTACTGGTATTAAATCAATGCAAATCTACCATACTAATATAATCCCCCAGTCCATCCGTGCCAATGTAATGGGAAAATGATCATCTTTAATTGCTATTACAAACTAAAAGTATCCACATATACAGCCTGGGCCAACATGATGGGCATGCTCATAAAATCATTCATCTTCCAAAACTGATCATCAGTGAATGCTATTGAGTCAATCCTGTAGTGTAGTAACACAAACACAACTAATTGTACGAGTAACATTAAGGTCTAGTATAGTGGTCTGGTTCTGGTATCAAAATGAGTGAAATTAAAACCAAGCCGGCCTACTTAGTTACTTTGAACTTTATCACTATTTCTACAAAAGTAGGATTTCTCATGTTTAGCTATTTTCCTAACTTTCCTGAAACACCTGAATTAGATCTTGTAGGTATTGTAGTGAAAAATACTTCGATAATTTTATTTATAGATATCTTAAAATCTTAATCATGACAATGACATACAACACTACACTCTAAATTCCCATTTATAAAATCACAACCCTTTCCCTTGCATTCGATCTGCCCTTGGCATATGGGATGCTTTCTTCAAATTCATCAAGTGTATTCATTCGACATCATTCGACTACAAAACCTGTTTTTTAATTTCATTAATTCATCTATCCATTAAGTAGATTTCCCAAAGGTGCTTTTTATAACACATTCCACCTCCAATGATTATGTTCCTGTTCCTAATTCATAAAACTTTCAATGTTTCAATATGCAATGAAAAATTAACGCGATTATACTGCCTGATCCTCACACTCCTAGTTTTTTTTGTTTTAGTCCATCAGGCTCACTGGAAGAAGTCGACCGACGAAATTGACTACATGTACATATCAGGTTAGTTTATGGGAATGAATGAACATTGCGAATATAATTATAACGTAGAAATAGTTTGACTGGTTCCTTAATGTTGGATGATTCTACAAGTCTTGTCTTAAACTGTGAGCTGATATCAACAAAATTTTCGTTTGCTTACTAAGTAGAATTTACAGAATTATGTTTCATGTTCATTGCATCAATCATTCTCAAATGCCGATGACATTAGAAGACCAAACGATATGATATCATCTCATTCGAAATGTAATTATACTCCTAATTTAAAACTTTGTATCAGTATCACTCACCCAGCAGTTAAGGTTTTCTTTAAGGTATAATAATTGCAAACGATACACAAATCAGAATAACCTTTGACCTTGTCATATCATCATATCCGATTCATTGCCAAATATTGCATATATTCAATATGCATTCGATCGAAGTAAATCTTTATCCTGAAATGTTTTTGAATCCGCCTGCCTAATTTAGTAACTAAACTACCTACAAACCAACCAAACTGTTAACTTTTGAAATTGAGCCACTTCTATGGCTTGGCTATGTATAAACTTGCATTACATTTGTCTACATGAGGACAACTTGATACTTGATTTGATCTTGATCGTTCTTTTCATATTGTCGTTCGATTTCGGATTGAGATGTCACTAATATAAATATAGAGACGATTATTAATGAATGATTAATGCGCATCAGCATCAGTGCAAACTTGTGAAACAATCAATAGTTATAGCGATTTAAAGTATAACGACATGACATTCTGGCATTCAATTTTTAAGGCTGGCTGGGGCTGGGGCTCACTACTGAATGATAGTACGACGGAATGGAAGTGAAATGGAACAAACAATGCCATATAGAAATCAATGAACCACTAAGGTTCAATGACCCTTCCTTGACAGGTTTCAACCCAGTCCACTCAAGCATCTGCTGGCCTGGCCTGGATTGAAGAAGGTCAAAAAACATGACAAATGTACACCTACTGATACTGAACAAGTACAGGTCAACAAGTAACGCCACTGTCAAAAATAACTCTGTGTGCTGTGCTCTAATTAAACATACTTATCGTCACATAGATTAAATAGATGTACATGTCTACATCCATAACCTTAATTTAATTTCCTTACCAGAGACAATATACAAACGTTTGACTCCAGTCTTCTGTTCGAGGAGTTCCAGGGTCTCTGTGAACTTATTCTTCTCCTGGAGCTTCTTCTCAATATTCCCTAGGACTGCTTGCACTTGAGCTGACATTTTGAAACTGTTTTAATCCCTTCAATTCAATGTAATAATTTGGAAATTGAAATTATCCCCGATCCGATCCGATGACTTGAACAAACTCCTCTAATTGTAACTCCTTCCTAACTTATAATATTCTTACAACTCAACTTTTTTTCTGTCCTGACCAAAATGATTTATTCCAATTTTTCCTTCTATATTTTAATGAGGGTTGGACTTGGATTAATTTTGTTATCAGGAGGAGAGGAGATGATGGTTCATTAGTTCAGGTTTTAATGGAATAACCTTGAATGAAGGGAAGCAAGGAATGAAATATGAAACACAACTTTTTATGGCTGCTTATAACAAGTTGAAGTTCTCCTTCAATACCTGCCGCCCATACATACATACAAAAATACAAAAATTAGCTGAGAGACCCAGTAGTTGGCGCAACAACTTCAATCCCAGCAGCAATGCGGATTGAACTGGGATTGAAAGATATAAAAGACTAGGGGCATTGTGAGAATAATTATTTTTCTACAATCTTTTACTTTCACCACGTGTAAGGATATGAAACTTAACTGGTTAACTTTTCCCACTTTCTCCACCACTACTTTCTCTGACTTTCTCCATTTTTTTCTTTTTCCATTTCTACAACTTAAATGGCGGAACTCTGGGCACTTTCACTACGAATATGAGGATATCGAAGACTAACTTTCCCCAACAGCCCTACCCGTTCTCTGACTTTCCCCACTAGTTTCTCTTTGGGTGACTTTCCCTTATGTCTACTGTCTAAAATTATTAATTGGCGAAATTCTGAGTGCTGTCCTTATGATGTAGGATAAAAATCAATGTAATGTAGTTTTACTTTCTTTTTAATTGGTAGCGTTTAATTTTATTTTATGAAGACTTTACTCCTGCTCGAGTCACAAACAAACACACAACTTTGTATTGAACTTAGAATACAAAAAACATTAATCCAATCATTCAGTTGTGATCCTTTCACACTGTTCACAACCTTATTAAATTACTCAATTTTCAAAAGTATCAAACTAAAAAACAAATTATTTAGTTAACTCATAAATCGGGTTTTAACTATCTTTCCATTTTTCTTTTCAAAAAATAATATTAGGTTAACAATAACAATGTGAGTAATCGTTTAGGTAAGGCTGATTCGGCTTTTCTTTCTTGTTGGAAAGAACTAACACACTCTGACTCTATAATAATTTAAGATAGAAACCCAATCAACTCATTTAAGATGAAGTGATTGAGAACGAGAAAGAATAAGAATATTTTATTATTCAGAATCCAAAATCCGAATTGGAATCATTGTATTGTAATAATTTATCGTAAGAATCTATCGTACTGTTTGTCTCCATAAACTGGCATAACACTATGGAATATCAAGAACAAGTTCCCACCACATCAAATAATCAACTATTAACTTTCTTACTATTCCTGCATTGGCTCAACTGTCAATTTTGAATTCTCTTCATCCATTATGGCAGAGTCAGAGTCGACAACAGAATATCCAAAATTATCCTTAGCAGTTTTAGCCCAAGTAATGTGTTTTTCGTAATAGGAAATTACCATGTAAGGATGTTTAGCCTTGAATGCCTCTCCTTTTACAAGACTAACATCTTCAGCTGACCCCAAACCACTCTTCCATTTCACAAGGTACGTTAGGCTATCATTAACTGGGATAGCACCCAAAATTTCGGATGGTTCTTTGAAATTAGGAAGTTCTTCCAAAACATCAAACTCCTGAAAATAAAGAGTATATTTTAGAATTAAATCATGGACCGGATTCACTTCACACCCTGGCTGGGAGGTACACAATCCTCACGTACTAAAAACTTGATGCATTATCTATAATCTATAGATTGAATATTGTTATAAACTCCGAGAAATTCTCATAATCGGCTGCCCTGTCTAAATCTAACCTGATACACGATTAAATTTTCAATCTTCTTCTCGCGTTCTCGCGCTTTATTAAAAAGAACAGTGGAAAGACAGGCAGTTTGATAATAATTCTCTAAAAATTATCTAACAATACGTTTTTGAATCAAATGTTTGAGCTATTCTTAATGTTTAGAATTAAACAGACTAAACTATTCTACTAAACATATAAAACAATTACTTCGGGTCAAAATCTTTACTGAGCCCTGACTGAAGGAAGAAGTTTCCAGAGAGGGGTCTGGCCCGGCCTCACCCCTCACCCTACAAGCCAAGCGAACCCATTTGACGCACACAATCTGATTTCCAAAATCACTTGTTAAAGAACATGCATAATACATACGTAAAAAAATACGAAACGTACTAAATAGTCGTGTGAGCCTCTTTCATTCTCGGAATCAGATTCAACTTTAATGTTTCTCTTCTCCTTTTTCTTCTTAGATAGACTACTTGTGTCGGATGAAATTGAAGACTGACGTTGACGCTTCTCACTACTTTCCTGTTTGATATCACCATCAGCCCCATGTTTCTTAGCCCATTCACGCTTGAAGTCTGCAAGTAACTCGTCACATTCTGTCAAATGAGCTTCTGGCTCCCATGTGTTTGTCGAGCTAAAATAAAAATCCATAAAACATGAGATATCTGTACTGTAGTAGATAGTAGACACAACAAATTAACCGAATATTTAACAGGGAGTGAGTAAATGGTAGAACTCTCACCTGGGCCAGTCTTTCCATTTTATGAAGTACATGATCGTCCCATCTGAAAATACAAAATGAGAATCAAATGTTATATTGTGGTCAATTCTATTCTATTATCTTTAATATATTCCTAAAATTTTCCAGCTTACTTTCATCCTTTCGATCAAGAATTTTCTCCACTTGATATTGTTCCTCTGGTTCAGATCCTTTGGGCTTCTTACCACCTCTCTTTGTCCCTTTGCTACCTTTACGGCTTGAACTCGTAACTTTATCTTTCCCCATCCTCTCTAAGGACTTTCACAAATTCTACAGAATTTCTCCACCTGAAATGATAGTGTAAAGTAAATTGCAAAATTGAGACTAATTGAGATCTAATACTCAACAATACTTTCGGAAACCACATCTATACAATTATACAATGTAAGTTATATGTTTTATGTTCCATTGGAGGATACATTGCATTTTTAGGGGTAATATGGCTACTTTAAGCTTTTATCATTTGGTCAAGTTATCCATCCTACTCTGGTCTGTAGAACCAGAAGTAACCAGAAGTAACCAGAAGTAACTAGAAGTAACTAGAAGTAACCAGAAGTAACCAGAAGTAACCAGAAGTAACCAGAAGTAACTAGAAGTAACCAGAAGTAACCAGAAGTAACCAGATACAAGTATTCTTTCTGTTCACACACAAAATGACGGATAAAAAACTACAAACTACATTTCCTCAAAAATGTACACACTGATTGTATATTTTCTACATAAATCATTACCCATTCCCTCATAAATAAACTCACGTTTAACC
>JAQIYE010000672.1:0-11150 GCA_034699765.1 Xenyllodes armatus
GTGCCCCGGGGAAGCCATGAGTTCCTTACTCTGATTTAATGTAAGAAACACTTTGATTGTCTATTTTTGATAATTTCATGCTATATGGTACGTGTATGTGCATCACATTACCCTTGTTGTTGGATTAATTTAATGGATTTTGTGAATGGAAAATGTGTATTATTCTCAGCAGGACTATTCTGAACACTCTAAAACTGTTTACTAGTATTTTTTGACAGAAATTTACAAAAATTTATATAAAAGTAGCATTTTCGGACTCTGAAGTCATTTTAAAAATGACGACGGATAAAATTTTACCTACCATTTTGAAATCTTACCATACCCCAGACTAAATGAAGGTGTAAAATTTTCAACCCATTAAAACCTGATACTGATTTCCTTCCGTTTGTATTTACTTTTTCAACAGTTTGCATTGCGAGTGGAACAAAAGTAGCCTTGTTTAATCGTCTTCGTTCCCAAACTGTGAGTACTCGCTATCTGCATGTGGAGAATGGGAACTTCCACGCATCATCCACACAATGGGGTGCTTTCACTATACATTTGTGTAAGTATTCACCTGTTCTCTTAAGGAAGATCGATGAAATTTTAAGATCCACTGTGTCTTTTATTTACTCAGACACGAATGTGGTACATTAAACAAAAAATGAGGGATAAGGTAATGATGGTTGGACAAATAAAGCCCAAACGCCATTTTTGGAAAAAAAAACAAAAAAAAACAAAATGCGATTTCTCATTTATCTCGTCTTTCTAAATAAACTTTTTGTCCGCTTTATCGAGATTTCCGTACTTCATGCTGGCCAATGTAGTAATTTAGACTTTCTAACAATGTATATTATCAATGCTTTGTATTTCCCTTTACACCTTTTAGACCGATCAACGTTGGTCTTATGTGATGACGCTGTCCGTCCGTCCGTCTGTCTGTCCGTGAGCGCTTCCATGAAAAAATGCGGCCATTTATTCAAGTAGAACATTCTATTCTATTCTATTCTGTTCTGTAATATTTGTGTACGTGCTTCAACGTTAAGAAAATTTATTCAAGTCGGGAAGTAGTCTGACGATTTCTGTTGGAATTTTGTGTAGATGTTTCCAAGTTACTAAAATGTATCCATGTCGGGAAGCAGTCTGATGATTTCTGTGGACTTTGTTTAGATGTTTCTAATTCTAATGCAATTTTCATTTGCTTCATATGGAAAATGCTTGGTTTATTTCTTTAGCTGATCGGTCTTCAGCTTGCCCCTTCAGGGGCAAGTTTTTTTGCTTACGATCCTCTGACTAATATTTTAATTTTTACTCAGGTTATGGTTTTTATTTGTTTTTTTATTTATTATTTAATTGGATTCTTTAGGATTTACTTCAATCTGGTTTTGGGGACAATAATATCGTAAACCACTCCATCTGATATAAATATCTTACCCTTTCTATTGTAGATTTGACTTTCATTTGGTTTTACTTTGATTGATGAGGTCAAGCGCCTGAAAACCATTTCAGTTAAACCTTCTCACAGAGCTGTGTTTGTGGCAAATTAATATGATTAGTGCATAAAAATGTGTAATTTTGATTGTCATTTAACCAGTGGATGACAATGAGTCGGAGTCTGAGGAATTTAACGTGAGAGAGGGGTACATCCATTATGGGAGTACAGTCAAGCTTGTTTGCAGCATCACTGGGATGACGCTCCCTCGCCTTATTATCCGCAAGGTAAGGAAAATGTAATTCAATTACAAAATGATTCGCCAAGTTAAAAAAAACTGGACCCACCTCAAGTCATTTGTGTTACTCAATCGAATGTTTCCCATTTAAATTGAATTAGACTTCTTTTCGAGAGTAAATTCACCTTGTTCATATTAGGAGCTCATCTAGTGTATAATTATGTAACAATGGGAGGAGATTTATCTGGTTTTGTGTAGGACTAAATTCTAGTTGAATATTATTGTTACCTTATGTAAGTAAAGTTCACGTTAGGTCTCAAAGAGCATTTGTAACCAAATATCAACTCAGAGAGCTATAAGTGTTGTCATCATATTTATTTATTTATTTGAGTCATCCTACTACAATGCTGTTACACAATAGTACCCCATTCAATTCAACCTCAACCCTTAATGCCCTTTTTCATTGTTTTCAATTCTCCAGGTGGACAAACAAATGGCTCTGTTGGATGCAGATGACCCTGTGTCACAACTCCACAAATGTGCTTTCTACATGAAGGACACAGAGAGAATGTACCTCTGCTTGTCACAAGAGCGTATAATCCAATTTCAGGTAGTAGTTTATTATTTAGCTCTTAAAACTCTATCTGCTGCTTCGGGTCATAACTCAACATCAGTCAGAACAATGTTTTTGAGATTTAAAATATATCTCAGGGGTCCATGTTTCCAGGATTTTGTGAAAAATAACGTTTGATTTTGCTTTGATACTTAACTACCGTCAAAGTTACAAAAATTGAACAGGGAAACTTTTATTGTACAACAGTTGGCTTTTTAAGCTTTGTGTGTGATTGGTGGTCAGAGGTAGGCGATAAGTCAAAATGACATGAAGTTGCGTGTCTTCTCTTGCCTTCACCTCAATCACTCAGGAATCATGATCAGGCTCACCCACAAACAAAGTATTTCAATTGTTCTTTGATGGTCGGGCCGGAACTGGACAGGACCCTCTGACATTCAATATTAATTATTAAAAGAAAAACAAAAGAGTTACCTAACTGCCAAAGCCTTACTTCAGTCATTAAATTAAACTTTTAAACCACTGAATCACGGCTTCCTGACCAATACTCTAATTTAAGCTTTTCAACTGGAAACCCCAAGATTATACACTTATACTGTACATTACAGAGATGGGCACGGGACAGAGCCATTCCATAGCCGTAACCATAGTCTATTGGTTCAGGCAACCATAGCCATTATGGCCTTAGTCTATTAGTCCAACTAACCATAGCCATAGCCATGACCATAGTCTATTTAAAAGTATATGCAGCCATGACAATAGCCATTATTTGCCATAGCCATAATGGTTATGGTTATAGATGTGTATTTAGATAGGCAGAGGACGCATCCATGCAATAGCCATAGCCTTAGTCTATTGGTCCACGTCCACCCAACCATAACCATGGACTTAACCATAGTCTATTTGTCCAGCCAATCATAGCCATAACCATAACCATAGTCTATTGAAAAACCTGCGCAACCATTGCAATAGCCATAATTTTGCCATAGCCATAATGGCTATGGGCCCATGCCCATCACTGGTTTGGGCTCTTACCTCAGCCAGGTCATCCGTAGCTTCCTTCACATTGAAATATCTAGCTGTTTCATAAAACACGAAATCTTTGTGATTTCACTTTGTTTACCTTTGAGGTCATAGGTCATTAAGATCAACCATGTCCTTACCTGCTAAGTACGTTAGAGCAATAGATGAATTGGGCTTAAGAAACATTTTCATTCTCCCAACCAACTCAAAGTCGTTAATAGCCTCTCTAAACTGTCAAAAAAAATTTATAATAAAAATCCCATAGCAAAATTGTACAAATCATGAATAATTTTGCAAATCTTGAAAAACTTTGGTCAAATCGTGTAACGTACCAACTTCACTTTATGGAGTTGTTCAATAGTGTAATTAGTCCTTGTAGTCTCATTATTATTCTGACCTTGGGTTCCAGTAATAATGGATAATATCAAAAGTATAGAAATGATTGTATGTGTCAGTTTTAGGGTCATGGACATTTTTGTTTCTAAGAACCTTGCTTAGGACACTTTTACAACTACACAAGGACAATAAAACTTCAATGTAAGGTCTTCTAACTAAAACTAACCAAAATGGTTAATTATTATAATAACCAGATATTCACGGCTTTTATATTCCCAGGCGAATTCTATTCTATGATGACCCTTCCCACATGGAACATAGAATTGAATGATATTATATAACCAAAATGTACTGATATGTATTTAATTGTAACATTATTGTATGTATGTACAAAAAATGCAAAGTTGTAAAACTGGAGAATAATGAATTATTAGTGAGGAAGCTGTTTTTACATATATTGATCTGGAAAGATCAAGGAATATATTAATTTTTTGGCGATTCTTATGAAAGATATTATACAACATGATAGCCACAATGAAATGATTACATTGTTGTATGAGTTGTATGTATGGTCAAGGTTTTAGAAAATTTCACTTAATTAGAAGGAATTTGTATTTGTATCTAAAATTGACCTCTAAACCTGTGGGAAATGAAAATAGTTTAATAAGGTATGAACCCAAACTTGACGACCCTTGACCTTTACGTTCGCTCAAGATAATAATTGTTCCCTCCAAATATCATATGAACCCTTACAACACCAAAATCTAATTATTGTTCTCTCCGGGCGTGGGTAATTATTACCATGAACTCACATTTTAAAAAGAACTTAATGTGTTAAAAACTTTTTGTTGTTTTTTTTTACACAAATTTATGAGAGAGGAGCTGAAGATCCAAGTTTCTCAGGAATGAGTCTAATGTATGTTTGATATGACAGCTAGCTGTCTTGAACATTCATGATTAGGTTTAAGCATTTTTATGAATAGTTAAAAAAATGGCTTGTTCGTTTGATTTTTGTTGCATGATCACCTTCTTTCCACAACAATAAAATCCCGTAAGTAGGCTAATTGAATTGGAAGGCCAATAATGCAGTATATTGCAATGGGATATGAAAATTTTGACTTGACACAAAAAACTGATCGGATCCAAAGATTTATCAATCCAGATGATCTTGCTCAAAAAGATCTCATTCTGATTAATTTAAACTTGTTAATTTCCATTGATGTTCTAGAAATTTTCATCTCTATATAGTGGACAATGGAAATAGACGTTTAAACCCATCGTGTAATAATTGCATAAGATTTCTTAAAATACTTTCGTTCAAAGGTGTTCTTAAATTGGCACGAATACTTGAGCGCTATCATCAGTTTCTAAATTGTCTGTTCATTTTGCCAAAAAAAATAAGCGGCCTCTGTTTCATTCTTGCCCAAAACAATCTAAAAGAACAAAACGTTCAGGGGGGAATTTTAACAATTAGTCGTGGGGTCATCAAAAATGCCTCGCGTTCGATTCGAAGGAACTGCTCAAAAATGGTACAAAGATGCAAGCCCCCAAAAAGTCTGTAAATGCTTGATTGATAAATTAGTAGTTCCTATTTTCTGGATAAATTTTTTTGTTTGGAAATCTCTTTAACGCGCGATCAGTTCAGCAAAAAAAATTTAACCCACAAACCAACCCGATTTTTTAGCATGGACAAACGAGACTCCTCGCCTCAAAAAAAGACAATAAAATAGGAGATAATTGTCTAATTGCTCAGCAATTAACTATTGGGCTCCATGTCATTGACGTAAATAATGTATCCGTAAACGAGAATGTGAATATGATAATACGGAAGGCAAACTCAATGGGGCAAGGTGCAAAAATTCTTGTACATATTACCTATTTAATTACATTTCCGGATTTATGCTCATTGTAAGAAATTATTGACTTTATATAATTGTGTCGTCTATTTAATATAAAAAAATCTTAAATGCTTTTATATGATCTAACATATTACAATTAAATCAATGGAAATGCGTAAGCAGGGCAGGACATGGTTGTCATAATTCATATCATAAAAACTGGATTTGAATATTACTAAATTAGCGGTGATATAATTTAAGAAAATTAATATATTCATACCTATAGCAAGTACCTTAATCATAATTCTTTTTAAGCACTAATCACAAATTGGCATATCAAAAACATATTAACTGTTTCAAGCTCTCCAGTGTCCTTTTAACGCAATCACTCACGCTCACTCATACATAAGTTATGTAATCATAATAATAATACTTAATACTTGACGTTATATATAACAATAACAATAATTATCCCAAAATTAAAAAAATTAAATTTCATTCCAAGCTATAGCTTTCCTTATCTTTGCTCCTCCGTATTCAATAGGCAATTGATCCAATGGAATGATTTCACGAAGGGCTTTTTGCCAAACATCACGATTGGGTCCATAGATCCTTAGAATACTTTTGGTATGTTCAGTACCAAATGGCCATAGGATTCGGATGATAGGTGCAAATATCCGTGGAACATTAACAGCAATCATATGTTTCACAAAGCCCCTGAGATACTTTTCATAGTACACGGCCCATTCCTCATAATAGACCAAGCCTGTTAGAGTAGAAAAATGAGAGAAAAGTTGTAATTTTAGACCTTGAACCTTTAAAAAAAGTTGCGTTGGATTGTTTAGCCTCTTTGTTCATTTTTGTTTTAAAAAATCGAGGACATCAAAAATGCAGCGTGTCTTAAAGGAGACATGCATATGCGTCTTTCCCTACAAAGCTCGTCAACCTGAACTGGCTCCGTCGAGCTTTTTTTTTGTCTATGTCTCAATATTTATAATGATCCGAAAGAAAATTATAAGACTTTGTTGATTTACTGATTATAAAGGAAAGTTGGATTAGCTCATTTAGTTGCGATCCATAAAAATTCCCATAGTTCAAAATCTAATTTAGCATTTTCAACCCTGGTCTTGGTTATTGGTCTTGTTTGCCAATTTTTTCATGGACACGGGTTCATTATACCAACTTTTGTCTGGCTTGGCTTTCAATGAGGAAAGATTATTGATATTAACTAACTAACATTTGCCAAAAATGAGAAATTTTTTTATTCTTTGTCCTTCATTACTTTAGAGGTCAAAGTTCAAGGATGGTGTATTTTTTTGCATTTGCGTATGTATGAATTGGGAACTTACATCGAATACATCCGTGTTGTCGTAGATTGTATCCGCTAAAGTCCACAATGAGGATGACCTTTGATACGTCCCTTCCAGTCTCCTTATTCAACTGAATTAACTTTAACATGGATTTTTCAACAATTTGGAGTAGATACGCTGAAATATTATATTTATTTGCAGAAAGGATGGCACGTCTCACATCCCAGTCTCCAACTTTTCCAAAAATGACTATATATGGAATTGGAAATTATAAAAATTGAATTTGCAAAATTTCAAGTTGGAAATCACTTTCTTTCTGAAATTTTCTTGTATTTTAATTGTACCTGGCCTTCCATCAGCATCTACAGAACTGATATCATAGGGATACTCCCTTGGATCATAAAAGTCTGGGAGATAGGCGAGTCGATCAATTTTATTTTTGTGTCTCCAGTCTAAAACCTTGAAAGTTCAAAAATTTCAAATCATGAAAAAGCAATTTCACAATTTGTAGATGAGTATAATTTGTTCAATTTTCGTTAAAACTCTTACTTCAAGGAGATCCTTTGAGGCAACCTCTACATTAAAATCCCGAGCTAGAGAAATAAACTTTGTTAAAACTCTTATTTAGAAATTCTTTCAAAATCTTAAACTAAATCTCATTGTCAGTGACCTTGACCTACCGGCTAAATAAGATGATGCAAACGAAGTATTAACCAAATGTAAAAATGGTCCTTGTAAATGATCAAAGTGTTGGATTATCTCACGAAACTAAAAAAAAATCAAAGTCAATCTTCAATGTTTTTGCTCTTTCAAAAAACAATTTTGCTAAAAATGTCGAAAAAGTCTGACTTTTCCCCCAACAAACCTGAGCAATTTTTTGGCTTTGTTCAGGGGTAAATCCTGACGTGTCATCCGCACCCTCACAACTCGGACTTATGAAACAAAGGCAAAAAATGCCAAAGACAATGGAAGTCTTAAATCTGAACATTATGATGCTCAAAGGTCAAATACGTTGGTGGGGTCTGTCTTGTAGATGGTTGAAGAGTCTCCAGTGAATTGTGATGGACCATCTCAAGTTCGAGTTGCCTTTTTAAGAGCTCAAATTCAGGCAGGCCCATCATCATCAAGTCCTCCAGCAGGATGCTCTCATATTATTGCTGATGATGACCATCATAAACCCCGTCATCACAAAATATTCATAGAATAGAACTATAATTAAAGTTATACACATAAGATAGTCTCAAGAAATAAAATGTAAGGGAAAAAAGCTTGTTGGATCATTATCAAAATTAAGTAAATAATATTACTGCACATTATATAGATGGTCTCATTTCCTGTTGGAAAAACAATCAGTTAAATTTTAATAGAGTGCCATTAAAGAGTTTATAGAAATCAACTTCAGAGTCAATCCGTCTGTCTATTGCGTTGTTACATAAAATTGCAATAGCATTTAGGTCAATAATGTGGCAAAAATAATGTTATATCCATCATTACACATACTATTTCAGCGTCATTACGGAAACATGTTAGGATTTTCCATTTTTTGATTTGACATTTAAAGGGTTTGGATAATTATTACTGTCAAATCTAAATAGCTTCATAGGTATGTCATTTTCCACATTTTTTGAGTTGACTACAACATTACAATAATTATTATTTCTCCAAAAGATCATGGAAGTACAGTTGATTACGGAAACAAAAAGTCAAGATTTCAAGATCAAGGTGACGATAGTTGTATCTACATATGGTGGTACCGGATCCACCTGATCTGTTATATAAAATGATTTGGTAACCTATTAACTTGGTCATTTGATTTATCCTTAAAATACTACTTTAAGCGTCAAAATACTTTATGAAATTTGACATTGGACCGAAATATAAAAAACCTATCTAATATATGCATTGTGTCTATATACTTGTTTTGCAAGTTTATTTCTGCAATGAGATTAAGTAAAGGGACCTTGGTCTTCATTTCTTCACAGGTTCAGGGACACTCACCTCACCATTCATCCAAATTTGAAGAAGGTAAAAGTTGCGATTTAATTGATTTTAAATTGTATAAATATATACTTTTTGAATAGCATTCCTATTCTGAGAACATACAACTTCCGGCTTCCGTTTATATGTGGACAAATTTGAGGCGACTTGTTTTACTCATCGCATCAGTTACCTCAAAGTTTTTGTATTAAATATCGTTGATTAGTCAATTGAAATTGTAGGCGGAACTAATCTTAAATGCGAAAATTTTCCTGCCTTCCTGTCTGATTTATGTGCATGAAAATATCAGAAAGTTCAACTCAGTTAATCACAAAATGACAAAGTTGTAACATTTTATTTGAACAGATTAAAGATTAAATTACAGTTTAGAGATATAGAAGCGTTCGGTCAAAAAATCGATTTAGAATTCCAGAATTTTTTAAAGGTTAGGTCTATCCTTTCAAAAACATAATTTAAAACAAAAACGTATTGCTACTCTACGTATTTCCATCTCCAAATGGTCCCTTGGCCCCTCTCTTCTTTGTCCCTCCGTATTCGATCCATAATTGATCTGGAGGAATAGCCGTAAGAAGGGCTTTTTGCCAATCCTCTCTCCTTGGACCAAATATTTGAAGGACATCTTTGGAGTGTTTGGAACCCAGTGGCCAAAGGAGTCGTACCAATGGGGCAAATACTCGTGGGACTAAATTATGAAATCGAAATGAAGGAATACAACAGGGTTTAATTGGTTAAAATCAAAATCCCGACCATACTGTAATCAAGGAACTTTGAATGCGCCTCTGATTTTATTTTAAGGCTCAGACATGTTAGGTAAAAGGTAGGCTGGTTAGACCTTATCCTTCCTGACCTTACTCTACAAAATTGATGTTGAAATTTTTTTTGCACTTACCATTAATCACGAATAAACATTTTATGAATCCTCGATAATAAACTTCAAAGTATGTTATCATTTCAACATAAGTTACCAAACCTAGAATTTGAAAAACAAAGAGTTCAAGTATGTAATTTTTTGAGCAAATCTAACAGTTTGTCATTTGTCCTTACATCGTGCACAACCAGTCGTTCGAAGATTGTAGCCATGCATATCCATGATCGTAACAACTCTGGAAATATCTTTTCCTGTCTCAGCTGAGATATTTAAAAGTCGTTCATAAGCTGTTTCGACAATTTGTAGGCAATAGATTGAAATACTGTAGGAAATATTCCCCATGTTTCGATTGAGGATAAAGGATTTTCGAATGTCCCATTCACCAGCCTTAACTATGATCACTTGAAGGGTGTAAAAGATCAAAAATGAATGAAGGTCATCATAAGGTTATTTTAAAGAAAGTAATTTTAGATTTTGTAATTTGGAAGTTTCATACCAGGCCGTCCATCAACATCGGTACTGTCCATGTAGTAAGGATACTCTCTCCAATCAAAACCCTTTAAATTTGGATCCAAAACATCTTCAACTCTATTATCAGCTCGCCACTGGATATTCTAAAACATTTAAAGTCAAATTTAGAAATTAATTGGAAATTGAATAAGCTATGTGTGGACAAATTTGTTCCTTGACAAACTTGTTTATTCACTCAGTTAATTACTTCTCTAAGGTCTTTGGCTGCTTGCTCAACATCAAAATAACGCCCTGCAAAATAAATTTTTTACAGATTTTCACAGCTTATCAATTGATGTAATTTCCAAAACAAGCGTCAACAGGTTAGTTTTAAAAGCGTTTTCTCAACGGGTTTTAACTGTCCCAAACATACAAATGAAATGCATAAGGAATTACCCCGAAGGAATGATCCAGGAAATGAGGAATTCAAGTAATTTGTCATTCGTCCACGGAAATCATAGTCCTTGATTAATTCTCGGAACTGAAGTTATATGGTTCCAAGAAAGAAATGTTTACAAGGTGATTCTTGGAAACTTTTACAACGGACTTACTCGTAATTCTGGAATGTTTTTACACATTTCTATTTACCTGCTGAAGTTTCTGAAGTTCTTCAAGACTAAAACTGTCCCCATCCGCACCTCTTGAGACTCTCAAAAGTCCAAATTCAAAAACAATTAAGCAAATGACATTTGAAAATTTTATTCTCATTGTAAACTGAAAAGGAGATGATTTAATAAAGCTCAAATTTTTTTGTGGAAAATTAGACTTGGATTTAATTATATACTAATGATTTTCTTGCTGATTTTACGGAAAGGCTTTTTAAAGGTAATACAAATGACTTTATATTTGGTAAACCCAAAACAATTAATATAACTTGTAAAGATGCTGGACAAGTATTTGACTTCTACTTTTTTCTATTTCTAGAGTTTGATTGACTCGGGTTATTATAGTTATGGAGGGTATGCAAAAAACTGGATTTTTATATTTTTCTTTAGTGTCAAGTTTTACCTTTGTGCTTTTGGTTAAATTGAAGAAGCTGGAATAAGT
>JAQIYE010000673.1:0-11145 GCA_034699765.1 Xenyllodes armatus
TTGCTGGAGGACTATTTGGAAAGAAAATATGTCCCCTCGGACAGGAGATTTGTGGTTCAGACTGTTATGTCCCAAGTCCACAAAAATCATGTCTGGAGGGACCAGAGCAGAAAAAACAACTTTGTAATACTGGAGAAGCCCTCTGTGGCTCTGACCTCATTTGTTACAATCAACAAGGAAAGAGTTGTGTTGAGGAATTTACAAAGAATGGAACAAGTAAACGAAGTACCGTTTGTGATGCTGGACAACAAGTATGTGGTGGCTCTTGCTTTACCCCTGGATCAAGCCATTGTTCAACCAAAGGAGATCAAAGTTACGTTTGTCCCACGGACAAGGAAGCCTGTGGTTGGACTTGCTTCGATCCAAAGTCAGACAATATTTGCCTTGATGGTGGTTTTGCAGCTGGACATGTCATTTGTAAGGTTGGGCAACAGACTTGTGGGTCATTTTGTTATACTCCAGCTGAAGGAAGAGTTTGTCATAATCCCGATATGGAACTCTTGTGTCAACCTGGAGAGGAATTGTGCGGGGACCAATGTTATAAGCCTGAAGGTCATGTTACTTGCGTTCAATAAATTCACGTTCAGGAGAAAACAGACTTAAAATTGACGGCACGAGAACAAACTAGGTTTTATGGAAGTTTAAAATGTCATTTGGAATTGATGAAAACATAACTTATCAATTAAAATTTGGGTTGACATTTATGCTTCCAAAACATAACAAATGCGCTATAATAGGGTAAATTTGACATTCAGATGATGCATGCAGTGATTATTAAGAGCACGCAATCAATTCGATATTCCTACAAATGACCGTTATTGTTAATTTTAACCATTAAATTCCGGCAATAATGCGTATATATTTGAATCCGTCTATAAAATCTTCTTAATTTCACAAATATCTGAGATACAAAGTACACCGCAAAACAGAACATTTTATCGTTTGAATATATGGATGACTTTTCAGAACTTTCTATTGATTAATTTTTTAAAAATTGTCACTTTATTATTGATTTTTTAATCCCATAATGCATACTAAAACAAAATTTTAAAATTAAGACAAGCAAACTAATATTTTGTTAAACCCATGTTTTGATTTGTAGGCAATTAACGATCTTCTAATGAAGTAACACATATTCCCTCATAATTCATATTATTGTTGGGATGAGTCCTTCCAAGACCTTGGCAAGTAAATCCACTACAACAAGGTGTTATATAAACTGGAGCATCCCCTGGTGAACTTTTGATGGAGCAAATTCTAAAGAATCCAACACAAGGTTGTCGTTCTTCTCTTTTTTGAGCATTAACGTCTTCCCAAGTTAAGAGGACAACGGCGAATAGCAGGATAAGTTTCCCCAGCGTACCGGTCCTCGACATTCTAACCAAAATTTAAAAAAAAACACTCCAAAAGTTCAAAATGTTTTTTTTTCTAAAAGAAGCTTGAAATGTACTAATGATTTTCCATACACTTCAAAGTCTTCAGGATCCCACAATATTCTGAGATAAAGCGAAAGTGACTAAAATTGTGAAGGCGATCGAAATATTTAAGGTGGCCTATCAATAGTAATTGTTTTTTTGGAAAATGTCACTCCTTTTATTAAGTTTCATAAAAGGCCTACGTGACGAGATAATGTTTTGAAAGGTTATACAGTGATTTGTCAACTTCTGTTAAACTGGTTTTACTTCGTCTTGAATACTGAAAAATGTTCTTGGCTATTTTAAAGTGGAACTTAAGAATCTTAAGAAAACCTGAAAATTTCACTTCTTCCTTAAGTGAATTTAATTTAATCATGACGCACGAGGGGCCGAGTCGAGTTATTTTTGGGTTAGCTAATGAAGGTGAGGTTGGGACCTTGAAGATCCACGATGAAAATTATGGCTGACTTGAATCTGCTTTGGCAATACTAATTAAGAAGATCAAATAATCTATAAATGAAACATTTGGGCAAGAGAAAACCTCTTCTGACAGTTATCAATGAAACATGTCGTTAATTCAAGTGCAAAGAGAGGATCAATAATGGGAGAATGGACGATTTAAGTTGTAGCAAGTTATCAATTTGATCCATTCGACGCTTTCTGTGATCGATCAGGTAACCCGCTACATTCACATTCCGAGCAAAGAAAGAAACTTGATTTACACATGAACCCAATGGAATTTTAAAGAAAGAAACATTTTCCCGTGCTAATTAAAGATAAGTATATTTTTCAGACTTGTAGAATTGTGTAAATTTAAGCTGTGTTAAGGGTCACAGTGTAATATCGCCCACCACAATATTAATTCATTGAATTCATTGAAATTTCACTAACGACGACCTCCTAAAACTCGATTAGGGGTTCGTTACAATGAACTTAATTAGTATACTGTATGTAACTATATACTCTCAATCAACATGATTACGGGACACAAAATTACTATATGTAGTTTTAAGGACCGTTAGATTGAGCTATCTAAACAATAAAAATCATGTTGAATTTTAGGTCTGTAAAAATTGCTTAAAATACATGCAAAAAGACGGTTAAATGGAATTGTTTATTATTCACGCTTAAAGGTATGGACCTTTAACAGTTGCTATAAAGAAAATTCAATTTTAAACTAAAAAGTTCGTGATCCCATAACACGTTAGAATAATTTAATGTGGGGTCCAGTTGTAATGCTTTCTTATTCCTTATTAGAGCCAGAGATTATAAATCACACTTACTTTTAATTTAATGAAAATTATTAAATTCTAAACATCTTTAACAAAGTTAGTGTGGTCCCTTTTGGGACTTAGCTCAATAATAAATTTTTTTTAAAGTCAAGTATCCCCAATTCTTATGAACAATGACAATTTGATCCTTGGCAAACATGTTTTCCATTATTTCCAAAACCCTGTGCTCGACAGCAAGCATCACAACCTTGTTGGAACGACGGGCAGGAGTTATCACACTCGTCAGTATTAAGGGAATGACCCTCTACATTAACAGTAATGGCTGGAAAATAAATCAAAATAACCTCATTTGCTTCTTCTTTAATGTTTTATGAAATTATTGATTTAATTTGGAATTGAAATAACTTAAAAGCATATAAACTTACCAATAAGCATTGTTCCAACAAGAACAAGCATTAACATCAAACTCAGACGAGGACCCATTTTGATTCGAATTCCAATGATATATGGTAGCCTCACTGTCACTACAGCTGAAACTGTTTTGGATTTTATCGAAATAAAATGTGTATCAAAATGTTAGTTTTTAGTAAACTAGAAGAAATGCAGAAACTTTAATTAAGTAAAGTCCAAATATTATGAATGTAGATAATTGTACATTAATCTTATCAATCTTGGCTTTATATACGTATGACTTTGATCCCCAAATTCCAAAAGCACACAATTCCATGAGTTGTTATACTGGCATACTGGCAACTTAACTTGGATCAACTTCTCCAGCTAATAAATTTTATTCCAAACAAGGGTTTCCCATAAAAATATTCTATTCTTAATTTTCATGGGGTGTGAAACCCGATGAAGATTTATGATGTTACCAAACAAGCTCTTTTCAATTAGTTGGATAATGGTTAAATCTTTAGAAAAACTACAGTGCATGCTGGAAAACCAGGAATCAATTACTCGATATCTCATATAAAAATTAATTGGTTAGATTTTCCTCATGCGGCAAAAAAATGCATATTGTTTTCCATAAGACCGAGCAATCCCAATTATTTTACTGCGCATTGCATTTATTTTTAGTAAAAAATGTAATTTCATAATTCTGAATAGCATCCCAGAAGTAGTTTTGTCAGTCAAATGTTATACATATATTAACATTCACCATTCATAAGTCTTTTAGAAATTCATATAATTCCTTCGGGCCCTAATATTCCTCTGACCCGAAACAATACTACAGGTCCCAAGGACTGTCAAAACAATTACCGTGACCATAAATATGAATCCAACTAAAATGTTTGACCATGACACTGGATGAGCTCGACCCTTGACAAAAGATCCTCTAAAACGATTTATTCCACTATTGGCTGGGGCTGTGGGCCCACGACATTCCAAGTCGTAGTCCAATGGGATCAATGATGAGGTCAAAGTTTTAAATTTAGTAAAATTACAAGGGTTTCCACAATTCGGGATTTGTAAAAGTTGTGGAGTAGGAGAAGTGTCATTCCTATGCCAAATCTGCATGTTGAAAATGAAAATTATTAGTTTAACATTTCGAGGTTTGAGGTCAGAGGTCAAATTTATATAAAAAAGAATACCTCCACAAAAGGATCTTCCCCATCCATCTGATGAAGCTCAAACATGAGGCTCGAGCCAACAGGTGGCATGGAAATCACACTCAGGTCATCAATCCCAAGAGAAGCTCGAAGGAGCATAAAATTTCGATCATGACCAGCATACAAATATACACGTTTACTATCTGGGGAAGAACCCAACTTGTTCTCCATACTTTGTACAACTTGACCAATAAATGGACCAGAGTTTAGACGTTTTCCTTCTTGAGTAATTGCACATGCACGATTAAACTTTCCCTTAATTTCGATAAAGTCGATATTATTAAGGAGGGGTTGGACCCATTCGGCTTGAGATTGATTTGTGTCCCTCTAAAGAAAAGTTAAAGGAAGGATTTAATTTTGGTTATTAATTACACAAGGACAAGATGTCTCCCATTACAAAATTACCTTGAAAAACAATATTTCTTGAATAAACAGGAGTTTAATAATTCGCTCAAATACAGATTTTGTTGGATCTTGGATGACGAGGTCTCCTGTATGATTTGCAATGTAATTTAGAAGCTCTTGATGTCCAGACAAAAATTCTTGTCCATACCCATTTACATAATTTTCCAAAATTTGATCCCTTCTTGGACATGGGGCTGAAGATTTAATGATCTGGAGAAACATATGTATTGAATTTAGAGACACGACATGCCCCGACATGACCTGACCTGACCCCAGTTACAATGATATGTTTTTCATACCCTGTCATATTCCTTTGGAATAGCTCGAACAGGCGGACAGCCTCATACGGAGTCCGTTTTAAAACATTCCAAGTTGCATTCCTATTATATTCATCGTAGAGTCCATATGCACAAAATAGTGCACTTTGAATCGTTCGATCTTGGAAGGAACACTGACGTGAATTTGAGACTCTTCATAAACGCTGCTCAGGAATGTGTCATAGCGTTCACGGAAATATAGGCCCAAGTCATGCATTTGACTCTTGCCCCTCTGGATATAGTTAAATTAGCACCATAATTAGCTAATACAGGTGTTAATTACTATATATAAAGGTTAAATTAACTTTTGCTTGCCTCTGTGAGTTTTCCAAATCCTCCAGGACTGGCAGCGTCGAATCCCTCAGCCTCCTTCCCAGTAGTCCCTGGAGTATAAGAAAGTAGTTCGGGATGACGCTCTCCATGTCGAAAGACCTGCAATTTTTAAGATTGCAGCGAACACTGAGATTGCAACCAAATTGTCTAAACAAACTGTGGGAATTCTTGAAAGCCAGTGACTCACAATATGTACTAATTTTAATGTTTCCAAATTTGCTGATGGAATCCTTGAAGTTTTGGATTTGGCAAATGCTGAATTGTTGAGTAAAACTATGAAAGCTAGTACTAAATGGCAAATTAAGTTTTTAGGTTTTGTAAAGGAACCCATTTTGAACACAAAATTGAACATAAATCTTCTTTAAAATTCTAATATTAATTATTACCCTGATGGTCTGAGTTGATGAAAAGACATCATAATCATATCTGAATTCAAGTTTTGAGTGATGATTTAATTATGTAATCATTTGGGCTTATCTTTAGGCATGTGGAAAGGTCACCCCACTCACATGTATCCTGGACCTGAAGAGGTCATAAGCATTTTAATGATAATGATGCATCAATTATCTAGTGTATTATTTACTGCAGAGAACATCGAAATCGAAGGAAAAGACAATAGGTGGATTAAACTATCCAATTAATATTTGTTGAGTTTATAATCTTATCACTTATTTAAATATTATGTACTTCATAAAATATTTAAAGAGTCATATTATACATATGTGAATTCCCTGTAGCATTTGCACTGGAGAAGGTTCAATAGACTCAAAATTGATTACATTCAGATCTTGTACAAACATTTATTATTTTAAGTAGCATCAATAGTTTACATCGACTTATACTGATTTGATGCTAAATTTAATGAAAAGCCGACTGTTTTAAAGTCAAGCTCCAATAATAATTATGATATTTGCCATTTAAATGAATGGTGACTAACAACGGTGAGACATAACGAGCGCGTGTGGAAAACAATAATTATAATGACATTACTAATTATTTGTCGAAAGCATGGTCATTGTATTTGTGTCTGAAAAAATTACGCACAATTGCTGAAAGAAGAAAATGTGGAATTTATTTGTGAAGAAATTCCAATTGGACTGACTCAATTAGTATTTAGAATTATTTTGTCAAAGAAAAATTTAGATGCTAACTTAAAATCCATAGGTTAGTCATAATTCCCATTGTTATTCCAAGAATTTTTTTTGCAACCATACTGTAATGACCATTATAAAATAAATTACTCATGCAAATTAACCTTGAGGAAGAGTTGTTGTACAACCACTACTATCCCATGTATTGTCTATTGGCTAGTGAGTAAGCAAAAGCATTAAAAGCAACCTGGTCCTATGTGTAAATGAGATGCAAATTACTTAATTAGCAAGGTGACAAATCTTTATAGGTGACCATCCTGAACCTGATGCTTATAAAAAAGGAGGATAACTCTTCATTCTTCGACTTTCGACTCCATGAGATTCTGAATTATTAGAGGAAACATTATTCATTTAATTAACCTTGCTCAAGTACTTTTGGTATAAGTCTAGGTCATAGGTCAAAATCATGGCCACTAATCTTTTAGCTCGTTTAGGAGCCCTACTTTTGACTATTTCAGTAGTTCTTTGCGTCCCAGTCCAAGAGGATAAACGTCTCCTCCGCTTTAAAGTGTCGGGAAGGTACTTTGAAATTGTGGAAATCGTTTAAGAAGTTTAACGAACAACTGTTTTTGACCTCATGAATCTAACCTTGGCCTTGACTTGTATTTTTAGGAGTTTGGGTAGCAGGGATCAATTTGGACGAACAAGTGATACATATGTTGAGATTTATTACACCGAGACAGGGACGCCAAAACACAAGTTATTGACACGATCCTCAACTATACGGGCTAATGAGAATCCTGACTGGAACAATGTTTTTGAATTTGAGTTTGATAGGAGTAAGGCACAAGTAAGTTTCTTAAAGATTTTAGACGGAAGTGGTCAATTAATGCAATTATTAATTATTGGGCAACTTCAACACTAAAGGTCATCCTATTAATGTATTTCCTTTTTTCTGTAGAAATGGTACTTCAAGGTGTACAACAGCCAAGGGTACACAGCAAGGGGTGATGATGGTGAGTTTGATATTTCAAGTAATTTGTCCTCTACAATAATACTTTATTGCTAAATTTATCATTTATTTACTGTTATTACACCACATTTACTAGATCTTGGTCAAGCCATCATTGACGTTGCTGATTATGTGGACAAGGGCCAATATGTTAACACAAATTTACATAAACAGGGGTAAGTTGAGACAATGGTCTAGCGAAGGTTCCTTTTAGTCAAATTATGCTTAATTTTCAATATGTATGTAAATATGATTATTTACAGATATTTAACTGTTCGTCAAGCCAGTGGTCGTGGCGGTGTCCCAGCCCTAGCTTACACTTCTGGACCAAATAATCTAACTCTTCAATTTAAGTTGTCAGCTAGGTGAGCAACATTCGACTGTTGTACACATGTAAACGTGGTTTTCTAGAGTTTTAAGCTAAAACTATTGTATTGCCTATTACAGTGAGCTTGTGAACAAAGGTCACCTTGGGACAACTGATCCATTTGTCGACGTTTTCTTTACCCGTGGTCCAGGGGGTGACCACATTCAATTTGGAAGGACGACGGCTACAAGTAATAATGCAAATCCAGTTTGGGGAGATACTTTTGATTTTGCTTTTGATCGAAAACAGGATCAGGTTTGTAATTTTTACAACGTTACACGAAATCAGAAATTGCGAATTTCAGCCTATTCTCGAAACCTAATTACGTCATATTTTTTCCAGAGGTGGTTATTTAGGGTATACGATGTGGATGGTACAAAGGAGGAAGATGTCATTGGGACTGGTTGGGTTGAAGTGAATGATTTTGTTGCTCATGGTCAAATCATGACCTTGGACCTTGTTCCAAGCGGGTATGAGATACATGAACATTTTCAAGTGACCGTAAACTCAAACAACCTGTTAATGAGCCTTGTTTTTCAAAATTTTACAACTTGGCCTGTCTTTCCAGAACTTTAACCATTACAAGAACTGACGGCCAACCAGCAATTCCGCCAGGTAGTAAGAAAATCCCAAATACTCCACTTCATCATGGGACAGAGGATGAACTCAAACCGAACCTATCCGATTCAGAAGAGGAGGAATTGATCCCGGTGAAGCCCAGGCCCAAAGGACCAATTGCAGGAGACTTGGATTTTGTTTGGCATGAAACATCTATCCCAACAGCAAAACTTATTTTTCGACTCTCTGCTGCAAACCTTGAGGATCGAGATTTAATTGGGACTAGTGACCCATATGTACAAATATTTTATAAGGAGACTGGAGGCCGAGAGACTCATGTTAAATCAACAAGGATCATGGAGAATGATGAGAATCCAGATTGGCCAGATATCCTTGAAATTTATTATGATAAACGAAGGGACCCTGTAAGGATAAGCTCATTCTAAAAATCTTCTACAAAATTTAGGATCACTTACTTGTAAGAAAACGCTAATACTAATACATTTGATTTTTGCCATTTTAGAAACTTCGACTTCTCATCTTGGATGAAGACAATAGCAAGGCTGATGACGAGTTGGGAAGTGCCATTGTGGACATCAATGAGTACATTGCAAACAATGAAGTTCAGACATTTAAGTTAGGAAAGGGAACAATTACAATGAAGAAAGCCTATACAATTTAATTGTGCACCATCAGGCATGCATTAAATAAATCTGCAATCCCTTTCTTATTTCCTCAAATTCATATGTGTATTTGCTGAGTAAGTCAAAACAGAACAACCACCGTAAGAATATATGTTAAAATAATATTCCTATGTACAAAACAAAATCCATTTATCTATCTACCATATGTAGTTATTTTTTAAACGAAGCATTAATAACTCTTAAATAATTATAAGAAAGCAGAATATTACATTACCAATATTAAAACCAAAGAAATAAACGACATATGGTGTACTGTTTATGGTTTCCAAAGTTTGAGACTCCCATCCTCACTATAAGTTGCAATTAGATTCTGATGAGGATGATGTGAAATTCCGATTACAGGTTTCTCATGAACCTTAAGAAAATTGAAGGAAAAAAACAGAATTAGTACTCGGGGTTTACATTTGTGTCTTGCACATATTTGACTAGTGAGATAATGGTGCTTACCGTTAGGGTCCTTTCTAATTTTCCAGTTGAAGTTGAAAAACAATAGAGGATTTGGTCTTCACCCACACTGTATATCCATTCCCCTCTTGGAGAGACCGTGGCGCAAACAAAATCACCTCCCTCTCGTTTGCCACTCGTGTAAGATTTGACGACCTATAATCACAAAAAAATATTGCAAATTGTATTGATACTCTTGCTACCACAATACTGCTGAGTTTCGATTGTTTATGAAATATTAAAAACGTACCTGTCCTTGCATGTTCATTATAATAATTGTACTTGTTCTATTACAAATTGCAAAATGGTCCTGGTTCTTAGGAAGGAGCATAATATTGCTGATGGGATCCGTTCCAGAGCCACCAAGTGTTTTGAATGTGTGGATAGCTTCACTAGTCTTCATGCTCCAAATTTTGATCGTTCCATCTGAAGACGCACTTATGAGATTATGGTTGTCCGCAGTAAATATAACCTCATTGACAAATGAGGAATGTCCACGAAACTCTTTAATACACTTTCCAGACTTGAGGCCATGGAGTCTGTGATAAAGAATTTACAACTTTCCAATTTAGATTTGTTCTTGGAAAATTTAAATCCAATGAGATGAGTTAAATGAATACCTGATGAGAGAGTCAAAGGATGAGCTCAAAATCTGACTGTTATCCTTCGAAAACTGTACACAAGTTACCCCTTTTGAATGGGCTTTCTCAAACCGACGAAGGCATTGTCCCGTTGCAATCTTCCATACTTTAATTTTTCCAGCTTGAGAACCCGAGACCAGCATTTCAGAGTCACGGCTAAACCCAAGGCAAAGGACAGCTTCTTCCATCATCATGTAGTTATCCTGAAAATTCGAAAGAACGATGGAGGTACTTCATATATTTGTTTTTTCTAACTGACTCTACATTGATTTGATATTGATGCTATGTAAATATTGCAAATCATACCTGAGCCTGATATTTGAGATCCTTTCGAATTTTTCCCGTGGTAAAATTCCAGACTTCAATAAAACCATCCACCGACCCCGAAACCAAATATTGTCCATCTTGTGAAAATCGGGCGCATTCTACATGAGTCTTTTGTCCAAACTTGACTTGTTTCACCATTTGAGTAGGATATTTTTCATCCTCTTGCTCCTTCATGGAAGCCTTCCCTCGGAACAAGTCGATGGCAGTTCCTGGTGGAAGGAGTCCTTGATGTTGCTGCCATTTCAGAGCTTGAGCTAGAAGAGCAAGGAGTCTAGAGGGTGGAACAACAGAAACTTCTCCAGAGAGTGCAGCGGCAATAGCTGCCCTTCGCTTCTCTTTGCTACTTCCTTCTGGATACGCTTCTCTTGGGTCAAAGTATGAACGAGCAAGAAGATTTTCTGGAAACAAAGCAATCACTTTGTAAAGGGAGGGAAGGGAAGATCATTGTATGCAGTGCAGCGGGCAGCGCAACAATGCTAAATACATTCCTTACCCAAGTGCATATACCGCTCTGATTCCAGCTGTTTCATCATTATCATTGGATCAGTTTGTCTAAGCAGCGATCGTGCAGCCCCTAATTCTCTTAGTTCTATCAGTTCCAGAACCACCTATAAATCAAATTATTCGGCACAATTAAACTTTATTGTTGTATGTTGGTTGTATGTACTTTAAATCAACCAATATAATCC
>JAQIYE010000674.1:0-11136 GCA_034699765.1 Xenyllodes armatus
CAAAGTTTACTTACTTTTACTTACTCAAGAAAGAGTATAAAAAAAGGAGTTAATTGTGGTTTGGATTAAATAGTTTATTATTAGAGGAAAGGTCAATTTTACAACTAGAATTAACTAAAATCCAAGGACTTTGACTTGACTTTATTGTCATTCTCCTGTGACTAACGATACACAAGAAGAAGAGACCATCACTGGATGACTCAACCATTCATTTACTTTACTACCAATTGATATTAGGGATTATAAGGATGATTAAGAAGACAAGAAATCCCAATTGGACAGAATCTTAAAAGATGGTAAGTTGGTTGTCTTGTATTTGTGATTTGTTCTTTTAGATATATATATAATATATGGTTATGATATGTTGATGCTGATAAATAAATTCTTTTTGTTCTCTACATGTATGGTTATGATTCTTCTAATATTCATCTTGTGTCTTGTCTTGAGGGTTTTTACTTAAAACCAGCTTCCAACTTACAACATTCTAAGATCATGTTAAAGTTGAACTCATTTTTCACATTTGGTGTTTGGGTTACTTCGTGATCTCTCTCGTTTCTGCTTGGGTAGGGTCCATCCCAGCAGCAGCAGTCCCAGCATCCCAGTAAATACACAGATTTAAAAGCGTATTTAAAAGAGATCCCAACAAAACCGATATATATTCTCTTCTTTTCCAAGATGTTTCTCCTAAAACCAATTCAGTTTCAGAAATAAGAAAGAGAACTTTTAAAGTTATAGGAATAGGATTGCATCTTCCCAACAGAAAATGAAGAAGAGAGTATGAGAAAGAATCACATATCTTTACAAGCCATAACGAGCTGAATGATCATGGATCATCCTCAATTCCCACTCTATTCACATTCACCCTCATTGATTTTGTGGATCATTAGGTTGTGTAGTTTTGAATTTTAATATTTTATAACTTCAACTTCCTCTTCGTCTCTCTGAACTGAAAGAGATTTATTTATATTTTTCTGGCGTTTCCTTCATAAAGCTATCCCTCCAGAGGCAAGTACAGTGGTACGATAAACGAAGGATTACTGACTTGAAATTTAAATATATATTTATATCATAGAGGATGAAAATAATTTATAAGTACCATTAACTGATTCTTTTGATTGAGAATTTTACATTCGGTGTTTTACATTTATTTCCAGGTCCAAGGACTATGAAGGATGGATTGGGCTTACCCTTAAGCAATAGCTCAGGAGCCGGGCAAAGGTATCATATCACACCACAAAACAAAGTAATTAAATCAAATTTAAAAACTGATTGGAATTATATTAAATTGGTTTTGATTGAAAATATGATTCGTGAATCAATTTTCAGCCCTGCTGGTGTATTTTCCTGACTTGACCTGAAGTAGGAGTAAGTGATGGATTTCGATTAAATATGAAGTTTGAACAACAACAACGGGATGAGCAAGAACAAAACAGCCGGACTAAATATTCAGTTCCACTTCCAGAGCGTCTCGAATTCTAGTACTAAAGTTTAAGACGACCATTTATCATGGTGGGCTGTCGTTGACCTCTCGTCTTAAATCTTCCTCGACATAGAAAATGATGCACAATGATCAAAACTTTCCCCTCAGGTGAGCTACACTTTAAGAGCCGATTCCATCATGTGGTAATTTAACCATAGATTATGAGATTTTTTTGTTACTTATAAGGCTGAAGATTACTTAATGATACTCAAATGTACATTATGTTAGGGCCTGCGAGCCATGTTCGGTGAGGTCCGGATAGTAGGAGAACTTTAGTAAAAACCAGAGCTGCTAGGAAAGATTCTTACGTGTTCACTTGGCTTTTGACTTGATGCAATAACAAGATTTAATTTATGATATATTTGACTTTGTGTTTTTCTAAATACAGATGAGTCTGCCTGTAGCAACCTTGAGTCCTGTTAATTGATCAAAAACTTGTCCTGAGTGCTGTACAAAATAGTGTTACATCCTTCTTCAGAAAAGTCGAGTGTCAGTTCAGTTTATGAACTTTTGGTTTGCAGAATCGGACTTGGATTCAATTAGTAATAGTTGTCCCAGAAGTGTTTTAAGATAAAGACGGGACCAGTATGATTTTTTCTATTGTAAACATAGTGCATTTGTGAAAATTGTGTGAGACAAAACTTTGATTTAAAAAATTGTCATTTGGTGAGGCTTGATGGTTGATTCAGACTCTGAGTCAGATTCCAATGTGAATGAGTCCTGCTGGAAATGGAAGCTACCACGCTTTAAGTCATCATCAGCGACTAATCGTTCCAGTTTCCAACACCTCATTTGTAAGTGCATCATCTTACTGTATTTTTGTTATTGGTAACTCAGCTTAGCTTTTTGGAGTTCCTTCCCTCCATGTGTAAAAATCACTAAAGATAAGCGGATGTACAATAGTAATAAGTACATGTTTAGTCTTTAGTCCAATCCATTTGTTTCGATAGATACTCGGAGAATATTTCTAGGGGCGAACTCGATGTTCGCCGGTGTGCTAAAGTCCCTAATGATTAGAACATATTTAGTTCGGACTATACTATATACGTAGACATGGTTGTCCAGCTTTTGAGTATGTTAATTTTTTTTTTGTGATTCCTCGTTCCATTCCATCTTAGCACTTCGGATTTTTACATTCCTTATTCCTACATATCTATTTTGCTGTTTCCACAGCTTGCTTTCTTAAAATTCCGATTCTGGTCTTCGTCCAACTGAACGAGAACTGAAAAACAGTTAAATCAAAACTATGTCAGAGACCAAGGATAATAGATAGTTATTAATGATGAGTTTTGGATAAATATTGCCACCAATGGAAATTACATAAGTTTGTTAATTAATTGACTAATCTGCTCATGAGAATATATTTGAAACTTTTCATGGTGATTGGAAAATGATTGGTATACGAGTATGATAGAAACGTATGGAGCTGTTTTTCAATTTTCACCGATCAGATGCATCATCCAAACTGCGATCCCTTTGTTCTGGTCTTTAATTACAGTTCCTCACGATTCACTAAGAAATATTTAAAATATTTTCCCCATACAATGGTCCATTTGCTATCACTCGAGTCCACCTTCATTTGCCAGAAAGTTAGATTAGACCTAGCCCTATATCTCTACAAATCTACAACCAATTGTTTTATGTAATTCCTGGCCAAGAGCAAGTATTCGCCGGAAGTTAAGTAAAAAAGTCTTTTTGCTTTTATTGCATTGAGATGAGAATAAAAAAGTAAAAATAAAATTATTTAATAAAAGTATTTCCTTTGCTCCTCCTTCCAATCTTCTCACTTGATCTTAAGCTTACGAGTGTGAGAGACTTGTCTCCCATGTTCAGCCAAGCATTACTACTGCATTTCAAATTACAATAGTGTCCAGCGACTCAGAGTCAGGGTTCCGGAATGATCGTCTTATTTCTTAACGATTTTAACTATCTGGGAATTTCCTTTTTAAATATTAGATGTTGATGAATGAAAATGGAAGGAAATATTTTTCTTATAATTATTTGGGCGACTAGTACTGGGGTTAGGGTCTCATTCTCACTCTCGAACAAGTTAGGGGTCCTTGAATTTGTGATTGAACTGAAACTGGATAGCATAGGTCCATACCAACATTCCAATTGTGAATGAAAAATCAATGGGCATAAGATTTAATAAAACTAAAAACCTCCAAAATGATTTTTAAATGCTAAACTTGAATGAATGGTTTGAAACATTTAAGGAAGGTAGGGAAGTGTATAGGTGGAGCTCTAGCTCTGTAAGTTAGTAAATTCGCACTCTTACTTTTTTAAATTTCTAACGCTTGCTTGAGGCTGCAGGATTGAACCTTGAATCTAAAATCGAAATGCTATAGAGAGTAATATACTTTTAAATTGTTTTGTAAACAATGGAGTCGAGAATACATGTCCAGTTTACATTACTCAACAGGATGCATCAAAAAATGGAGTAGTGAAGGAAAGGAAGTGAAGATGGATCCTTCTAAATTTCTTCTCCTTCGACTTCTTTTCCAATTCCAAAGTGTTACACTTAAAAAGATAAGAAGTTTTTGTTTGTATTGTTAGACTCTTGGGACTCTCTTTGGGTGTTTGCTGATTTTGGCTCATCTTCAGGACTTTTTTGTAATCCTTCTCATATTCAATCTCCTAGTAGAAGCCCTTCCATTTTCATCCAGCATCCAATCCATTTCCTCTCGACCTACAATCTAAATACAAAGAATCTCTCCAGGCATCAGAGGAGAATGTATAGTTGTTGACTTGAGCTAACTTGGCACGTGCTAGGTAGAGTTGTTGGGGCGGAAGGAAAGAGCTGAATTGAGCAAGCCTAAGCCTTACTTAGTTACCTGCTCTTGCTTTGCTAATCTCGAAAAGTAGCCCACGTAAACATAAAAGATTCTGGATTGACTCAAATTAAATTTTATAACATAACATCGCATCAACGAAAGTTTATGAGTTTCTTGGTATGCGGGTTTGCTTAAAAGCCCAGAGGAATGCTCAAGTAAAAAAGAAGAAAAAGATGACAAGATTTATTTTGCCTTAAAAAAGCCGAGGGCTTTAATTAATTATATATTATGCAATACGAAAACTTATTTGGACTAATTCCAAATTAAGGAACAGATTTTAACTTTGAAAACTTTAAAGGTTATATGCTACTACCAGATTTTCTGTCAAATTTTCTTGAAATTGGATGTGAATCTGATAGTCAAGGCGTGAGCCAATTAAAATTACTTTGTTGTTCTTTTACGATATATTTGGGATACAAAACTAATGTTGGTATATGAAAAGTATTTCCAAATTGAGATATGAGATAGGAAATTTATTATATAGAGGGGGTTCTCTCATTTTATGAATGACTTTGTGAAGAATATGTAATTTCATTTTGTGTGAAGGAAGTTTAATGTTAAAAGAGTTTAATGGAAAAAATTTAGGCTCAGAGAAGGAGCCTTGCCTTGCCTTTGGATATTTTCATTCATAACCAGGAGTCCGTCGACTCCGTCCGTCCATGTCTCATTTTTTTTCTCTTTTTCCCTTCGTGACGTGAGTACAGAATTTTGAGCTGAATTTTGGGAAGTTAATGCTTTTTTGTATAGGATATTTGGTTGGGGTGTTGTTAAGGCGGTCAAGCTGGGTTGGGCTTGGGTATTGAGCTTTGAGGGAGAGAGAGAGAATTCTCTTTTGGTTTTGGATGGGGGTTGACTTGACTTGAACTGACTATACAAAACAAAAAGTTGACTACTGAAACTGAACTGACTTGACTGACTGACTATCCCTATCCTAATTCAT
This sequence comes from Xenyllodes armatus, assembly GCA_034699765.1. Classification (NCBI taxonomy): domain Eukaryota; kingdom Metazoa; phylum Arthropoda; class Collembola; order Poduromorpha; family Odontellidae; genus Xenyllodes; species Xenyllodes armatus. The sequence continues at coordinate 5,255 of JAQIYE010000674.1, forward strand.
ACCTCAGTCTTCTCTTATTCATTCATTCATTTTCATTCAGCTTGATTTAAGTACAGTAGTTTGTTGTTATCAGTTCAGAGTCCTTCTCCTTCATAACTTTATAGTAGTAGTTTTTAGTTAAACTAAACTAACTTGGATTTTGGGTTTGGTTGGGAAGAAAGGCAAAGTTGGCTTTGATTTGGATATATTATTATTACACAATAGAAAAAATTAGGGTGACAAAATGAGTCCATGTTGCTAAATCTAACTAGTAGGGTTAAGAGATTAAATATTAAAATATTTTTCAAGGAGGAAAAAGTATCTGAACTGAACGGTTGTAATTTTAATAGTAATTGCATATGGCATTCCCAGTGAAATAGCATCGTAGGATTTTTGATTTTGATTTAAAAAAAAGCAACATAAGACGGTTTAAAGTCAGATGCTTATCATCCTTTGAATGGTTCCTTGAAAAAACACACCTTCCTTTTGTTATGTTTTGATTTTAAGTTTTAAGGGCCTCATCTTTCCCATTTTCCCAAGGGTCTCAATCTCCTCAAAAGGACCCTTAAATAAAACTCAGCAAACTACACATATATACTAACTTAAATCCCTAAAACAGAACGGAAGTGACTTTTAGGAGGGCCAAGCCAAAAAGGAACGAAGAACCAACAAAACCAAAAAAAAAGAGACTAAAAAGCTCCCTAAATTTTGAATGGAAGGTTCAATCTTTCATTATAGAAATGGGAATAGTACTAGTAGTGTAGGATTGTCATTATGGATATTTTTGTGTGTGGGAGAGGAAGAAGGGGAAGGACTGAATCAACTGAAAACTGAATGAACGAAGAAGGGAAGCCAAACTAAAGGCAAAAAAGATAGAAGAAGAAGGGACGACGAGGAAACAGAGTTCCAATTCTTTCTTTTCCCTTAAAAAGAGACTGGGTTAGTTTGGATCCAACCTTAAGCTTGGAAGGAACTGAAACTGAGAGAGAGAGAGGGGAGAGACATAGCATAAAGACTCAGAATACAATGGACTTTAGCAAAATTAGTTTTGATTCTTCATCGTATTGTTGACGAAGTTTAATATTTTGAATTTTTTGTTTAATTAAATTTTGTGAGTTTGGAACTTTGATAGTTTGATCATTCATGAGCTGAAGTTTAAGGTTTAAGAGTGTGATTTTGGTTTGTTTGGAAGTTTTTGACAAAATATTGATTTGAACAAAATGGATTTCGAGAATTTGAGTTAGAGTTGTTCAAGGGGTTGACAGAAGGAAGGGGTTGTACTTTTCCAAAAAAATCTTCAAATAGTATAGGAAGTCATGAAAATGACTTCGGACTGGGGTCGAATTCTCAAGTGTTTAACAACCAAGTCTTATCAGTCTTACCATTCATTGGAGGACGATGCTTATACACATATAAGTCTGATTCGTAAGTGGTTTTTACCTAATTGTTGACTCATTTAATTTTAATAACTGAACTCATATTTAAGGTTTTCATGTTTCCAATTAATTTGTTTTAGTGTTTAAAGACCTAAACCAAAACGGCAAGGAAGTTTCCATTCAATTTCACTTTTTTTTTTTTAGTTTTCCTCCATACATTTGTGTATGCATTGCATTCACCCCTAAAATAATTATTGTAATTAGGTGAAGTCATTCGGATTAATTACTGTTTACATTTGTATACACGTCATGCCTTTCACCTACACTTTAATGCTTTAACTGAATCAAATCATCATTTTTTATTTTTTTAAAGGATCCTTGTGCAAATTAGGGTTATATTCAACGTGGCCGTGGCCGCATCTGAACTTTCATTTTAATTCATTCTCAAGATTTTGTTTTTGATTATCTCGAGGGAGGCAATTGTTCTGATGAGCTATGATTCATATTTTTAGATAGTAAGGGTTAAAGTGCAAAAACAGTGTGCTAATTAGCTTGTATGACACACACATACATATGTGGAGTCCTTGTCATTAAATTAGAATGGATCCAAGTTTTGAAAATCTACTTTGAACAGCTTTAAAAATTCTTAGCTCGATTTTGTAAGAATGTTTGGGCATAAAAGTTAAGTTATGAATTCTTGTCTTGAATTTAGCTACTGAATTCATAAATAAGGACGAATTTCGTTTTGATAATTAGTCATTCAGGGGAAGGGACTCCATAAACCCCATAAACTGTACGTGGAAATTAAGGTGATGAAATGGGACAATAACCTATTATTCATTCTTAAGGATTTTGTACTCATAATTCATAATTCCGACAACTTTCCAACATTATATATTTAATATTACTCATTCAGTTATTCATACTCTTATTCATTGAGGGTTGGTTTCTCATCCAATTACTTTTTTTACTAGCACAAGGAGGGATTTCATCTGAGTCATTGGATATTGAAGTCCCAGACTCCAGTATAGAAGAAGGTGGTCCTACAAAAGATGACCCCAAGGGGAAGGAGCTTGATTGCACTGACTCTAAATCCAAATTAGGGCTCAGGACTCGACCACGAAGTTTTGGTGATATCAGTGAGTCACTTCATGGGGTCCACTACAGTCGTCGTCAGGAGTTACTGTATCAAGAGGGTTCAGTCGGAAATGAACCTGAGTCAGAAGTAGAGTCTGGTCCTCGTGGTCGGGGCTGTTCCGGGACTGGTGGGACTGTAAACGTCACAACAAATAGTGGAAGTGGGAACATTAACATTAGTATTAACAATAATAATAATAATCAAAGTTCCTCTGGTAGTGGTGGTGGATTTCTATCCTTCTTCGGAGTTCGGTTCAACAAGTCAGGGACACGTCATCTTGAAAGAAGTACAAGTGGACAAAGTTATAACTTAGGTACCTCCACTGACTCTGAAAAGTCTGGAGGAGGAAAAGTTCATCCAGAGACACGATACACAAAATTCCCACTCACTTCCTCCAGTAGTCCTCACCATTCCATTGTCACAGGGACCCCTGCGGTTACCCTTGTTCCTCTCTCCTCGAACAAATCCTCAACTCATCATCATCAACAGGCTCAAAATATCCTCAATGAGTCTTTGGTTGAGTCAACTCATATTTCATTTTCTCCACAAAGTCGAAGTGGTCAAGGATCCAGTTGTACCTCATCTTCATCTTCTGGTCCTCAACAATCTAATTCAAGTCCTGCTAATTTCCTAGTTAATGCTGTTTCCTCATTGGGTAGGAAAGCTAAAGACTGTGCTACTGGTGGTGGGAAACAGTTGAAGAGAAAGTCCAAGTCAGACAATAGTCTTCATCGTGTAGTGTTGAACAATAATAATAGGACCACCACCACGACATTAATTAATTCTGGGAGGAGTCCTTCATCCGGTCAACCAACTTCAATCCCATCCACTTCTGGTGAACCACGGTTAGGTCTTAACAGTGTTCAATTGGGTGATCACGCTACGATTCGTCTCCCTTGGACAGGATTCCAACAAAATAATTTGAGTAACGTGACCTCAAATCGTACTCACACAAATACCCATAATAATAATTTTGATTTTGACTCTGTACGATACGTGGACTCAGATTTGTGGAGTCAGACCCATCATTATTTACCCCCATCTCATCATCAAACTTCTACTGGGTCCTCTTCGACAAAAACTTGTGGTTCCTCACGTCCAAGGTCAAGATCCTTGGAACGAACGGCAAACTTTCGTGTGTTCCCAACTGCCCCTATTTCCTCTCCTCAAGTTGTAGGAGGATCAAGAGCCGGAAGAGCTCCCACCGTTCGATCCAACTCACTAGAGAGACACCATCAGTCACGACTCAAGTCTAATCTAAGTTCCAAGGAACAAGAGATTCTCTTGAGAAATATCACTTGTAGCAAAAGCATTGTTGCAAGTCACTTCCCAGTAAAAACAAACCAAGGGAATCATCCTCTTCATAATCTCAACTCAACCTGTCCCAAAGAAGTCTCTAAATTAGTTTTACCTACCCCCATTCCCCCAAAGAACAGAGATAAATCTGTATTATCATCATCATCCTCCTTTTCCAAAGGGGTAATCACAAATAATCCTCATACTAACCGGAAGGGAAAACCAAAACCACCACTCCTTGGACGTCTTCATAGTTCAGCTCCGAATTCATCTAATTCAAGTAGTGAGTCCTCATTTGATTCTTCTATTGCCTCAGCCCCACCATCTCCACCCCCACGACCTCCCTCAACCCTTAAACCCGGGAGTAGTCGTCTCATCATTCGAAGTTCAAGTCACCTGAGTACTAGAGATAAACCTAAACCAACTAGTCTAACGGAAATCCATTCCGGATCCTCATCATCCCCTTCTTCTAAACCTCCTCCACCCATCCCCTACTCATTAAAAAAATCAAAGACTGAACTTAAAACAGTCCCTTCAAAAGAAAGAATGACCTCTCATCGTCATCCAGTCCCTCAGGGAGAGATCCACTCAAGGTCCTTGGAGGAAAGTAGTTCTCCTTCGACTGGGCCAGCTGGTGTTGTTGGGGCAGGAGGATCAAATCCTAATCCTATGTCATCTGTAGAAGAGGCAAGAAGTTCAGGGTTCATTAATAAACCCACAAAGGGTTGGCTTCATTCGGATCAACTCCTAACCAAAGAAGGGGTTTCCTACACTGTTCGGGTAAGTAAGAAAAAATGATTCAATTTACTACGTATAGCTAATTAACAATGGATTAGGAAATTCTCATTTTAGAGGCATTCGTATTTTCACCAGGTTTCTTATATGTGAATTCTATATAAATATGAGCATTCTAATTTCATTTTTCATTGCTCGCAATTAGATATGAAATTGAAATATCGGCAGTAATTAGTTGATGAGTCCTTCGAGATAAATTCAGGGTGAGGTGGTTACCCTATATCTGGTCTGGTTTTTAAGGACCCTAAAACATAACCCCTCGTGTTTCTCCAAAAGAAGACTCTAGTGGATTCTTATTCTTGACTTGGGATTATTATGGTTGTTTGTTATTACGGGTTGATTTGAGAGAGCAGACGGTGAGGGTTGAGATTTGAAACTGAGATTTTGATGAGATGGTGTGGGAAGTCGAAATGAGCATTGTTATTTTTAATTTACCTTCCATTTCCTTTTCCAGAAAGTCTTTTTCACCATTCTCATCCTGTTCATTTAATTTTATCCCTCTCCTTCCTTCCCCTCAATTTTGTGAAGATCCCAGTTGTTACTCGGGAAGTAAGTTTTTGGGAATGAAATTGGAAGGAGGATGAGAAATGGAACCCCATTTGGGTCCTCTTATGTCCATGTCCATATATATTACAACGCAAGGTCATACTACTGGTCTTGTGGCCTTTGGGTCCTCCTCTGCTTTGAGAACAAGCTGAATGGACATAAAATATTGAGAGAGGAGGAAGGAAACATCAATTGAGAGGATTTTAAGGGTAGATAAGATAGAATAGACCCTTTCCATTACTTCCGCTCCGCTATTTTTTCTTCTTGTTAACAAGCAGTATGCCAGATTTTGTTTCTGAATCTGGTAAAATTGGAGTAATAATATGAAAAAAGAAGGGAGCCTTTGCTTTGAGCCAACAGCCAAGGTACCATTCATAACCCGCATCCTTATTATGTTAGTTTTTGGATATATGTATATTATCATATGGGCTTAAAAATGCAATTTTATTATTTTGGAACCCCTTTTCTTTCTTTTGTATTTAATTTGTATTTATTTATTTATTTTGGTGAGTTTGAGTTTTGACTTAATTATGTATGGTTGAACTGAATAGTTGAACTTTTGGGTTTAAAATGTTATTTGTCTCTTTCTTCTTCCTCTTTGGTCACTCGGGCAAGCTCATTTTAGTTGGTCCCAATTTCAGGATTCGCCGTTGTACTTCAATTCAATTCAATTTCAAAAACTTGCCACCTGCGGTGGCAAGCTGCGACCGATCAACCTGCCAATTTTGTTGGCATTTGGAGTACCATAAACT
>JAQIYE010000675.1:0-11134 GCA_034699765.1 Xenyllodes armatus
ACCTAATTATTTTCAAATATCTAATACAATTTTCGTATATTCTAAAATTTAGCATGAGGTTTACACTCACCCTGAGCGCCAACAAAGACAAAGCTATCAAAAAGTTCGAGCAAAGTGTGAACAATGCGGTAATTTGGTCCTTAATCTTAGCCAAACAAATTATCTAATTTGATTAATCATAGAACCCATGAAGCTAGTGTGAAACGATTTATGATTATAGGCCTAACCCTTGCTACAAACGCACTCAAACGCCACATGAACACTGTACACAAAGATCAGACTCAAGGACACTTAAAGTTTAAATGTACAGGGTGTAATCAAACGTTTGGTCGAAAAGATGGTATGACGAGACACGCAAAAATTCACATTGTGACCAAATTCCCTTGCACAATTTGCCCAAACTCCTACTTTAGGACATCAACAAGTCAAAAAAAGCACATGAGTTGCGATGTAAGAAGGAAAGTCAAACCTAAATATGTTTTTGATCTCAAATTAAATGCAAGACTTTTGATTTTGATGATGATATTTGATTTTTTAAAGCACGGGGGAACAAAGAAGCGGAGGAGGAGCACTAAAACCAAATAAAAAAGGGGTTTCCTTAAACAGATCATTAGACGAAATTTAGAGAATTCATCTTACGAGACAAAGTTATATTTAATTTTTTGACAATTTTTCCTTAATATCATCTGGCTTATTCGTGAAAAACTTTAGAAATGGATTAATAAATTAGAACTGTCAACCTTAACTTTGCATTCTAAACTTTTCCCCCAAACTCTATTTTCTCGTAAATAATAAACAATTAAACTATTTATAACTTGTTGAAATCTCATTAATTTACTCGTAAGGAACGGTTCGGATTCTGTCAAGTCGCTGAATTTAAGGATTGAGGATTCTTTATTGTGGACCGGTTTGGTCTGGTGGGAGTTGGGGGGATGGTCCAGGTACCTGTATTGGGGATGGAGGGTAACCTAGTCGGGAAAATGGTCCACTTGATGATGGAGATGGGAATCCATTGCTTTCCATGAATCGAATTTCATCAATTACAACACTTTTGACTTCCTCTTTATTGTGAATGGCTCCTGGAACCGTGTTGTAGATTGATTTAATAGCATTTTGCACACACAGGCGAATTGATCCACGTTTTTCCACTGTCAAAGTAGAAAACAAAATTATATAAAATTGCGTGTCTCTTACGAGGCATTTACTATCAACCTTTTTTATATCATTTTTTTCACCATTGCTGATACCACTTTTTCACCATAAGTAATCAATCTGAGACTAACCGTTGGAAACCTGGTCAAAGAATCCAATGAGGCAAACTTCAATAAGATCCAATCCATCACCGGAACCTCCACAAACAATGCATTTGACATTCGACAAGGTTGACCCACTGAGTGCAGCGATTTCCTCAAGGCAAGAGTGATGGTAGTTGTGTTTGTGAAGGCTGCAGTGCAAATTATTTACTTGAAAGATATTTGCAGCCAAGTCTTTCAAGCACAACCGACATTTACTTTCTGGAATCGATGATCGGCTCATATTGTTAGATTTTCAAAGCTCCAACCTAAAAAATCGACAAAGTCCTTTAATTAGAATAACCTCAGAAATAAGTCAAATTCATTTGTGCTGGAGATTGAAGTCCTTAATTTGAAAGACTCGAATGCCAAAAACAAAATAAAATTCCACTGTATTTTAAAAAGATTAATGTTCCAAAGAATCTGAGCTGTGCTCACGATTCCTTTTAATCAATTTAAACGAACCTTGTTTGCATGACCGTAAGTAAGTTTTCCTGGTGGCTGGCCTTTACATCCTTTTAATTAGTAATATTTTTGGTCTTAAGTAATGTAAGTAATGTAAAAACTGTGTCTTTCCCTATCGATAAATTAAGATGATTAAAGTGTTTCACTTGGATGATTATCATTTGTACCTGTCGATGGACCGAATTTACTAAAACGTTGACCTGTGAATTTTGGCATTTAAATATATTCTGGACAAAATACCACCTTCTATTTCATCCCTCTCAAATTTTTGAATCAGCTAACTTTGAATGAGCAATAATAGCTCAATAAGGACTAAACGTTGATGAGTGAATTGTGAGGAACCTGGATAGTTGGGGAAATTGAGACTTTTATGTTTTATAAAAAACTCATGTTATACATGAAACATCTGATAAGCCAGAGTCCAATAAAAAGTTGGAAGCGGACTCATAAATATGATGACCCGTGGCTGAAATGAGCATATAATAATTAAAATAACCCTATCAAATCCCAACTACACTTTAATCTATCCTTTTGGTTTGATGGCTCCTAGTGCAAAGCATCAAATATAGTATCAAAATCCAATTTTGCAAGGCCACAGCTATCCATTAAGTGAGATGAATCAACCTAATTTTCAAGAATTTGGTATTCGATCACCTGTAATGTGTGCATCTCAAGAGGTCTACTCAAACTAGGTGAAAGTGTAGTCGGATTTAATTGAAAGGTAAAATATATAAACAGCAATTGTAGTTTACGATTACTGAATAAAATGGGAGTAAAAAATCTCCGTCAAGGGTACAGAATAAGACGCGAAAGAGGTTAACAACAATAATGAGTCTATTGGCTGGATTGAATGAGTATTGCTGACTGTCAAGAGTTAATTACCTCTTGTATTTCCTTGACCACGCACGTTTGGTCTAATTGTACAGTTATTAATTGGCTTAATCACATTATCCTTAAATTACTTGAAATATTAGCTTTATTCTGTTTTGTGATGATAAATGTGGACGTTTTGTTTGTATTATTCCCAGGATAAAGTAGGAAAACATATGGCTGCCCCAATTCTACCCCAATCCTTGATTCGCGTTCTACCCCTGGGCGATAAATTAACATTCGAAACTGATATTGCAGATGTGTATGGATTTGTGTATACAAGAAGTCCTAACGTACCGCCAGAATATTTTCAGTGCTCACAAAGGAGCAAGGGTTGTGGAAGAATTATTTATCATGGAAAATGTGGACTTTATTACATGGGCACGCCTAGTCATATAAAAGGATGTCTTCGAGCTACATCAAGTCAGTTTGAAAATGTTCGTTAACCGCTTCACAGTCATACCTACAGTTTTTCAAGTAGTTTAAATTGAGGCTAAATGCATCTTTATTTTCATATGAATTTTTTGATTAGATGTGGGTGACAGTACCGGAATCCAAAATCACAAGCATGTTTAAAATCTCATGGAACATTGGTCAGGCTCAGGCAGGAGAGAGTTCAGGGGCAATAATTCGAGACTATTTGGGTCAGGAATTTCATAGGGATTCCAAAACTAAAAATTCAGAGTCCACATTCCAATGCAGTTATCCTAAATGTCCTGTTCAGCTACGGATTTTGGAAGATGTCAGCACATGCACGGTTACCCTTATGCAAGCTAAAGTGAAAAGAGATCCGACAAATCTTAAAATTGAGTCTCAGGATCATGTGCATGATTCAAGAACGATTAGTGTAAGAGTCTCCCTGATATTTTTTGGCTAGTTTTGTTTGTATATCACATGCCATTTTTTAGAAAATGAATGGTCATGGACGAAAGTTTGTCTGTCGCTTACGAGACAATTTGTACTAAAGTCTTTTGTAATTAAATATTTCAGATTTGGATTGGTAGTGGTGGGAAATCTGGACCATCAAGACCACTGGCTCTTTATACAGCCCCAAGAAAAATTGATTTTAGTACCACAACCTCGTCTGACGTTAATCTTTCTCAAAGATTGACACTAATAAAGTTAGACAGTGGAGGATTCTCAACAACCAGCTTTTACAATGTGAGTTTTCAAGTATTCATGACTCTAACTAAAGCAATCTTTAAAACAACGTCTTTATAATCCATGTGTTTTAATGTTACTCAGGCAAATTATCCGGACCAAGTTATTAGTACTTCTCAATTCTATGGACCACTTCGTAATGTTCGGCATGTGGATTACGGTAAACCAGGAATACGACCTTCACTAGGAGATTTTAAATCCATCAGAGTACATATGGCTGAGAGAAGTCGTGAATTGGTTAGAATTTTAGATTCTAAAACTGAAAGCTTTAAATTTAACTCCAAAATAAATTGAGAAACTTATAAGCAAATTGGATAACCAAACCACATTTTTTTACATCCACAGACCGTGGAAGAACTTTGGGCCCGAGAGAATGTTCGAATTGAGGATTTTTATGATGACGATGATGCGGCTGATGTTCAAAATGACAATAAGGAGGAAGTAAATGTAAGCCAAATGCCAAAAATTGATGTTATTTAGTTGAATTCATGTGCATCCGAAAGAAAATATTAGAGCCTCTTATGAGGCAAGATTTCTAAGTGAGAATAACTGTGTTGCTTAGGTGGACTTAAAAAGGAGAAAAGAGAGTCAAGGTTCTAATCCTGATGCGCCATTGTCAAAAGTCCCTAGAGTCGATGAGAATCTTGTTGACGACATTCAAGACGACAATGATTGGAGAGAGAGTCAATCCACAAACGCCTCCGACAATGAGGACCAATTGGACTCTTTAACCTACGAGTGGTCGAAATGTAAAAAAACAATTCTTGGGGCCCTTTGGTCAGAGCACGAGTCTGAATTAAAGGAAAATATTCCTGGGTTCTTGGACTCTATCATCGGTCTTAGAAAGGAAGAACAGATGAAAGAAGAGCTCGGACTTCCAACCAAATGGTCCTTGATCAAAGGGTACGAGTTCCGGGTTGGCTGGGACGACAAGAAAGGGTGTGTCAAGTTTCAACATCAAGGAACCACATATAGATTATGTAGCTGGAGAGGAACTAATGGCTGCGGAGATTTGACTACTGAAGCTTTGGGGTTCTGTTCTAAGCACATGCATGATTTATCAGAGGTCGTTCTTTTGGTCCAAGATAACTCATCCGTCAAACTACCCCGGGAGGCTCTTAATGGTCCAAAAACAACGATTTTGCAAAGGATCGTCAATATTTCAAATCCATCGTCAAGCCAGCTGAGTCAAAATGACATCAATTACATTTTGGGGACTAGTCTTAAATGGAGAATTTATTTGGACGAACAAATGGATACAGATGATTATTGTCCAGAACCTCGTATTTGTGTTCGTGGTGTTTTTCCACTCTCAACCTATTCGATAAGGGCTGGTGAAGGGAGCAACGAGGCTAGAAATCTTGTTAAAATTTTGAAGGTGTCCCTAACAGTTAAACAATTACCTTTAATTAAAAACTGTATGATAGTTGTTCTAAATCAGTTTATTTACTTTCTCCACAGGGAGGACTTTTAGGAATGGGATACATGAGGCCATCCCTTTGTTCATTTATGGACTCAAAAATGTTTAGGTTACAAAGAACTCGTGTGCTTCCTCAGTATTTGGATGCCCTTGGATGTCAGATACGATTTGTAACTAAAGAAAAGTTTCACCCGGTCAATTATGAAGCGAATTCTCCAGATGCTCTCAGGATTTGGTCAGAAATTAAAGCAGACTATAAGATTGATATTCATTCCGTATCATTCGTCCCAAGACATAACGTGCAACGAGTTTGTAAGAAATTGCTTTGTCCCAAAAGCAGAAATTATGACAATGTCTTTATTTTAAAGAAAATCAATCGAGGGCTAACACATTTGTTTGTTGGACGAGTCCATGGAACAAGGGCTAATGGAGAAGTGGAGTATCAGAATTCTGGATCCAAAATGCAGGACCCTAAAGGTTACGCCTCATTTATGGAGATAGAAGGATCATATCAAACTTTGGTGTTGGGAGCTCTAAAGTCAGACACTGAAGTCATTGAACTTGAGCAGCTATCAATCTTCCTCCTCCTCCTTTATTCGTGCCATGACCCCAACACTATACTACACAACGAACGGACAACTTGTTTAAAAATATCAGATCGTATATGGAGACGAGCAAAGTTGTTATTTCGTAAGTTATTGAAATTTTATTTTGTAAATGTATGAACCAAACTTTATTTTTTTGGCTTTTCAGTGGATGCTTTAGACGTACTGGTTGAATGGGGGACCAAAAATGAAGGTCCAGGGATTGATACAGACTGGAACCTGGAATTCGTTCAAGATGCTTTTGGTGGAGAATATATTGGAGGCAACGGTCCAATCTAAATAATCCTATTATCTTGACAAATTTTAATGACTGGAAAATGATTATTGGTTACAATAATGTACTTCACTGTCGATAAAATACTTTGCCGCTTAAGAGACGCTTTACGACCACCATCACTTAAACAAATTTTTATGAGTAATTATGTGGGACAATTTGGTAGTTTTGTAAGTATCGTTTCTTTCGAGATTATCTTTCGTTTCTAAATATGAGACTATAAAAATTAGCCAAGGGACCAGCATTTTTGGTGTTTCTTTATTGAACTGGTTCTGAACTAGCACGTTTATTAAGTGAACTTTGCATGATTATTCTCTATTGATCTACTTGATTATAGCCTAGAAAAATTGATGACTCTGGGGATTGTTATTAGTGTGTACAAATTATCACAAACTTTAGATATAGTCCAAAGTAGTAAAAACGTTAACTATCAAAATGAAGTCGGTATAACCTTTGTTCCGTTTTTTGGATTTTTTGAAGCATCGGGAACCCAAAAATATTTGCTCCTTTTTTTGAGACTCCTTCAGGTTTTTTATGCCTATTGTGACAACTTTAGTGGATGAGATCAGAGACGCTTCCCATTAATGATGGTATCAAGATGTAAAAATACTTGTAAACAGAAGAAGACATAAAATTATTAGATTGACAAAAGTTAAAGTGCATCATTTCTTGTACTTGTGATGATGGGCCTGGAGTAATAATGTGATGACTACTCGGTGCAGTAAGGAGTTTGAGTATAAAAGGGGCTTTGTGGTGCAGTAAGGAGTTAAGGATATTAAAGGGGCTTTGTGGTGCAGTAAGGGCATTTTGGTGCAGTAAGGAACCTTTTACGAGTTCTTTTAATAAGCAAAAGTAATTGGGGATAGAATATTGCAAGATAAACCGACATAATGCGGATATAACAAAGTAGGGGAATTTAAGCACGTTTATTTAGGAATAGTTACAGCGGTTAAACAGCATTTTGCTGCGGTTTAACAGCAGTAAACAGCCTTCAAATGAGCCAGAAAATTGTTTAAATTGCGTAGAAAGTAATCCAACTCGAAAATTCAAAATTTCAAAAATTTGACATTTTGACCTCTGGAGGTAAAACGGTTGACCTTTGGTCAAGGTCTCCATGCTATATTATGATCTCCTTTCCAATTTCCAACCCCTGTCCATTGACACCAATATCGACATGGGTCATAAGGAGTACCCCAGGGGGGTTACCATTGCAAACCTAAATCAAAGGTCACGGACATGGCTCATTTTCAATAAGATTCCTCATCATCCCTCAAGGGTCATGTATACCAAATTTCAACTTCCTATCGCATTTCGTTCCAAAGTTATCGCGCGGACAGACAGACACACAGACATCGTTAAACCTATAGGTATCTCCACTACGTTCCGCTACTTATTAAGTACAAGAAAATATAATCTTGGACATATCAAATGTTGAATTTGCACTTTAACTCACAAATATTTTGTTTACTTTAGTACTGAGATTACTTTAATTTAAACAGAGTTTGTGAATATATATATGTTGCATGTTGCTGGAATGCATCAGTAAAATGTCTACCCCGCTAACCTCTATTAATTTTATGCTTAACCCAGAAGCTTCTAAGATGCACAAATACATCCAATCTAGCCTTTAAACCTTCACTTACACTTTAGCTAACTGTTATTGTTAAGTGATACGAATTTACGACAAAGTTTGTCGTGTTGTGTAATTTAGTGGATGAACTCATTATTGTTAGGTTATTAGTTATAATAGATATCTTCAGCTTATTTTCAAATTTTTACATTAGAGATTTACATATTCTCTCGAAGTTATCGATAAAATAGATCAAGCAAAGTGAGTCCTTAAACAATCAATTGCAAAATCTTTACAATGACGCATTTATAAATCCTGAAAAACTAACCTACGTTCATGCTTAAGAAATGAATTTTTGTGTCTCTACCGCAATCTCATTAACCGCACGAATCACTCATAATTTCAAGACCTTCAATCTCATTAATTTTTTTCATATCTTTATCGCCGAAACGTTTTTCAGTTAACGCGTTTAAGAGAAATTCAACTGAATTTCCAAAACACTGAACCTATAAATCTCTTACGAGACCAATTACACAGAGAGCTTTTTGATGTCATAAGTCAAGCTACCTTTGAAGGTCGTGAGACAAAGTGTTTTCCAAATAGTTGTTGCAGCATTTTTGTTTTCCAGCACCTTGGTTTTCCTGTCGACATTGCTGCTGGTAGTTCTATTAAAACTTGAAGAGCTTCAACTAGAATTATTTAAAATCATCGAGATTAGTTAGGATCCGTATTAATAGACAAAAATAGGAGCATTAGTAAGACTAATAAAACCACTATGGGTATGGTATCTTACAAAAAATAAGTCGAGCTCTCCTTAGGATTCTATCCGATATTGGGAGTGTTGAAAGTTTTGTGTTATGTACTTGGAACCCTTCCTTCTTGGAAGCGATTACCATGAGGAGAAAAATAGCCAATGATTCCAGCTCAATAACACGATGTTCTTGGCTAAATGCACCGAGAACAAAAATTTCGTGGGGTCCTTCGAAAGACTTGAAACTGGAATAGCCTTTCTCGTCATGACATCTAGGATCATTTTCACTGTACTCAAGTTCGTGACTTGTCCCCCTTCCAAGGATTTTTCCAGCAAAAATGTGCACAGTGTCCCCAATCAACTTTTTTAGTAAAAAAACATGAGGGAATTTAAGACCAGCTGGACATCCTTTCTTTTTACATATCCTTTGTACATTATTTCTCGGCATAAAGTTCTTTGCATGAACATCGACGCTGAAATCATGTTTAATTTCCATCCAAACATTGATACTTTCTTGAGAGCCGGGCTCAAATCCCTCTATAGTAAACGTTTCAGCCGTTTGAATTACAATGGGAATTCCAATCATTGTTAGATAGGATGAAGCATTGGGAGACCTAGTCATACCAGCAATTTGAGACCTAATTGAAGTGTATGGAGTTGGTGGTATCCATCCTTTTGCAATAATTCCCATCTTTAAAGAACCAAAATTGAACATAAAATTAATTTTTAAATAAATCTCTTACGAGGCACCAATTTTAGGGTGAAGCAAGGATTTTATAATTTGTCTAACCTTGAGACACTGCTCTAAATCCAAGCCTTCTGAATCTAGAGATTCTGAATTGATTTGTTGTTGGCTTAGAGGGAAGATTCTTTGTAAAACTACTCGAGCTTTTGGGGATCTGTTGCGTTTCATCTGCTTACCCACATACTCTTTCCACTCAAATGTTGTCTCGAGTATAAAACTTAAATCATCATTTCCAATGTTGAAAGATATTGGATCCTCTAGGTCAAACACTCGAGAAAGGACTATAATTCTGGATGTTTGGGTAATAACAGATCCTGTACTTTGATGCTGTTCCCTTTCATCTTTTGAATCTTCATCTTCTACAAGGGCAACAATGTGACAAATCTCATGTCGATGTGCTGGACAAAACCCAAAAATATGTGTAGTTAATTTTGTACATCCTCCATCCTTTTTCCATTTGCATTTGAAATACTGCACCCCATCATGCATAAAAATAGCAGCTCCAACTTCATTGTCCCATCCAAAACTGTACTCATAATTTTTTATGCTGGATAGTTTTCTGGGAATCCTCAGACCATTATTCCTTCTTTCTCTCTTCCTCAGCCTGAGAATCGAGTCCAAAAGTTGTGGGATATTTTCATTCAATTCTGATGGAGTGGTGATTGAAAATTCTGCCATGAGTGCTGCAATACACAGTTCCCATTCGCAAGATACTGACCCATTTAGTTCTTGATACATTGGAGCAGTAGGACTGGTCCCTCGAGACTCTATTCCATCTTGCTGGATGGAGATATGCATGGGATTGGAAGTGGTTGTGGTCATTGATTCTTCTCCACTGTTGAAGGCACTGTCGAGTACCTCGGTCGTATTTCGATGGCCCACCTTTAATATAAGAATTGAATCAAATATTATGTAAATCAACTACTAATGAAGAAATTAATTCATCTGTTATTTACGGTAGTTTGATCATTGAGGGAAGGAGCTTGAGAAGGAAGCGCCTGTCCAGCCAGAGGGTTCACCGAATCATTTTCTAATGCATCTGACGATTTCCAATCCATTTCAACCTGTATTTTAATACACACATCAATATTAGTTAGTTTAACAGCTTGCAAAATAATTGAGGACTTATTGCGAGAACCATCAAAATATTACAACCCTTTATATTTCTATATCCGTGTGATATGCTTACAACTTCTTAATATTATAAAGCGAATAAGGTATGTATTACATTTACATCTGCTGACAAAACCCTAGTCCCAGAGCTTTCTTGAGGCAATGCAGAAACTTGTGTTGCGTTTGCAAGGCGAACATGGGTCAACTACGACAAATGAAAAACAATCAGTAATTTGCTTTCTCGATTCCTTCGAATTGTTCAAGTTTTCTGGTTTCAAATCTCAAAATTTGTTTCTGCGTTTAATACATACATTTGTTGTTGGTGGATTGTCATTGGCCTTATCCTTTGAAGCAGAGAAATGCATCGCTCGGGAAGAACGGTTGCCTGATTTAGGGTATGAAGACTCAAGAAGGGATAAATCTCCATGCTCCTTCTTTGTCCCGACGTCAATGTTCACCTAAAGATTACAAGGTATGCATAAACCTTGAGCAGGATAATTGAGCTTCATGTGTATCTCTTACGAGGCAATTTAAATAATTAATTTTCTGTTGAGGATATATTACTACGCAACAATTCAAATAAATTATAACTTACAACAATTATTTCTTCTCCGTGAACGTGATCAATCGTTTCAAACTCATGAGTCTCTTGATTGCGCGTAATCTTGATTTGACACCGATCAACCACAGGGCTAATTTGGTCTTGGTCCTCGTGAATCCTAATCTCAACTGGGCAGTCTAGATAAGTGCACCAATACTTGGGGGCAAAGTCTGTATTTGTCATATTGCGCTGAAATACATTTCCCAAATTGTCCTCCACATGAGCGCCAGTGAAAGCTCCAAAACCTTCGTTGTACTTTTTCCATGA
>JAQIYE010000676.1:0-11121 GCA_034699765.1 Xenyllodes armatus
ACGTTACAAATTCGTTTAATATTTAGTCGAAAGGATTCTTTGAGAATGGTAAGCTCTTGACCTCAATTTGTACAACATTTTCCATGCCTTGGAAAGTATTTCAATTGCAATTATTTGGACAAGAAATTGATATACTACTTTTCCAAAAAAAAAATTTCCAAAAAGCACAACTGGCTTTTGTCAAATTTGAACGTCAGCAGATGAAACTTCACACGCCCTGCATTGTTGGCTGACTCAGAAAAAAAAAAAAGAACCAAAAACCAAATAAATACGTCCAAACAATTCTATGGTTTTCATCAATTTCTTAAGTGGTCCTTTTAGACGATTGTTTGTTGTGTCATTGTACCCGGGCTCGAACCCCTTAACATGTTCAACTCTCCAATACCTACATTACATAATATAATAATAATAGTACTATTGCTGAATAACGTCGGACTCAACCCTTCTATACATAAATACAAAAAAAAATAACAAAATTCTATCTCTTAATGTCAAAAACCTCCCAATAATGCAATGACAGACCAAAGGAGAGCTCCTTCTAACCTAACGATAAGAGAGTTACCATAATAATAGAATTTCTTTTTAAGTATGATGGCAGTTCATTCTTGTTGTGTCAAGAATTGGGTTATCCTTGTTCCTACTCCAACTACTTCATATATCGTACTAAGATGCGTTAGATTACTACATAGTACTTTTCTTATTGGGATTTTGGGAGTTGAGAACAAGAGGATTTTTTTCCTCTTATTTCTTGTCTTCCATTACTTTCTCCACAACTTACCACCACGTTCCACTTATCTGTGAAGGTGAGGGGGAATTGTATCTTCAACGATTTGATGGAGAAACTTTCTTCTTATTTTGTGTGTGTAGAGGATTGAAGGGGGGAGAATAGGCGGAAACTCATTCAGATAGACAGAAGAGAGAGAGAGTTAGTTAGTTTGACATGGGAAAGTGTTTGTTTTTTCTTCCTTTTCTCTTTCAAATATCTACCAAATAGTAAATACTAATAATAAAAATAATAATAAGAGTACTTTGGGCTGTTGGAAGGAACATGGATTCCTTAACTTATAGAAGTGAAAGTCGGGAAAGGACTCTAGATAACTCTTTCTGTAACTTACCAATACAGTCGATAACGAAAAAAACTGGCCTTGTACGAGTGATTTCTAAAGGCAAGGTTTCTTGACCTCAACAAGGACAATTCAATTATATCTTTCAAGAGGGCGAGGGCTAAGAGGATTTTGTATGCAGAAATACATTATATATTCTTGTTTCAGATCTAATAATGCATGTAATTATGATCATTTATTCTTATAATTTTCATGTCTAAACTGCAAATTGCATCACGATCCTTTTGAAGCACAAGGACCAAGGGCATTTTCACATATACTATTAGTGTACTCGTCCACAAACTCCTTTGGGATATTGAGTATTGATTACCGATGTAGTATACTGTACACCCTGGGAACTCACCAATGTAATGAGTACAGTATTGGGAGTGTGTTTTAAGGGTCCAAAAGGTCTTCTGTTGTAACTCTAGTACGAACGAACATGAAAACCACTTTATCATGAGAGAGAGAGAGTGAGTCGAATGTAAGAAAGTACTTTGGGTGAGAATAGGAAACCCTTGTTTCACTCAACCTTGTTTGTTATTGACATCAAGAGCTTTCTTATACACTTAAAGGGGCAATAAGTTTAAGGAAAGGCTAAAGGATTTTTTTTCGGTCTGTTCATATCCAATGTGGTACGATTGAGAGAAAAAAACCGTGCTCAAAATTAAGTCAGCTGTCTTTGATTTTTCATTTATCATCTTGAGTCAGTTTTTTCTTTGTCTTTAGGTTTCTTGGGTTGTGGTGGGTGAGCACATTTCCTGTTTTGGACAGAACAGGAGTACTTTTAAAACAAGAAAGGCTAAAATGACCAACAATAGTTTTGAGTTACTGTTGATCCAACTACCGTAGTTTTCTAGGCGGAAAGAAAAAGTGTACAACTCGTAAACTATTATTGAACTTTACTAAATAAGTAGGTCAGACAAAAACGATTTATCATCTAACTCAAGATGGCACTTAATGATGCATTCGTTGCAGATTTGAAATTTATTAATATTGTAGTAACTTGCTGTGAAATGTTAACCAGATTTAGGATTTAGTCTTTTAAACGCCGAACCAATTGTCTCTGTTCATTCTTCCACTCACTATCATTCTCTAAATTCAATTAAATTTTGAAAATCCTACAATTTTATGGTCGAATGAGTGTGCTGGGTCTAACCTGTCAGTTTCTGTCCAGTCATTTGATTGTTCCTCTTTTTGTACTTTATGCTATGCTGGTTAGCTTAAGTTGGGGTACTAGTATGGGGACAAAGGATCCGATCAAGGCTGTGTTATGTGATATTGTGCTGAAACCATATTCTAGTCTAGAGATGATATTAAAAAAGATGATGGATGGTGCATGTGGGAAATAATATGATGATTCAAAGAGAAATATATAAAATAGGTCTCTGATCTATATGCATGGATGCAAAAATTAGGTTGTCAGTGTGATTACTCAGCGAGGCCTGAGAGACAGATCTGACAGACAAATCTGATTGTCCTTTTCCTATTTTTTCTCTGGTGACGGATATTGGAGTAATAGGACGACGACTCTTGTGTCCTTGGACATGTCAACCAAGGAGAAACTATTTACCAGATCCTCCTGTTTATATCCAAAATAATTTTTAGTCTGAACCCATGACATTTTCCAGCTTTCACTCCTTACTTGTTAGAGCAGGAGCATCATTCGTACATCTATATGACTCTCTGGGCTTTTGATTTTGGCTAGTTTTGTAGATTTAACAAATTTGAATCCAAAAAAGCTCTCACATGTCTTTTAAATAAAAAGGATCAAATGTGATTTAACAACCTAACTGAAAAGTGCATGATTTTGCGGTTTGGTTGAGTCCAACCCCATCTTTCACTATGGAATCTATCTATTATGTTTAAATTCAATTAAAAGCTTCAAAGTTGCAATCAATTATTGTCAGGAGCTTTGAATAAGATATTGATGAGTTTTTCCAACCATTAATTTTAGTTTCTATACAATTTAATAACATATCACCAACAATTCATTTTGGATTATATTAAATCCTGATAAATTGAAAAAATGATAAAATATGAGTCCAAGCACTTTTTAATAAATTTCCTCTAACTTAGGATACAGAATACGATCAGTCAGGACTGAGAAGAGCCTTTACAAATCCTTATTGAAAATCATATTCATTTTAAACTTTTTATTACTTCCTAGTCATCAATTGACACTTTTTCTTTGAATAATTCAGGAAGGGATGATGGAACTCCATGTCAAAATCTCATTTTAGTTTCTCCCTTCCATACTTTCTCTACATTATTATTCTTTAGGAAAACCCAGAAAGAGATTTTTAAACACATGTGCTATCGTACGAGAGGATTAAAAAAGCAAAGTCTTTTGGGTCTTGATTCTGCCCATCGTCGCATACAAAGGCTGTATCATTTTAATTGCAAACAACATAGAATTTCTAGGTTTATGAATGTACTATTGAATGTATCCGGTATTTTCTCCTCAAAGAGAAAGAAGCAAAATTGCAAGAAAATTTTTTTTCTCTCCATTCTTTCTTGTATTTTTTTTTCACTCTACTAAATTGGGAAATGACATTTCCTATATTGAGTTCCGCTCTAAAGGAGTCAAGACAGGATGAATTTGACATGAGATCTATTGTTGTGGCTCCGCTCAAGAAGAACTTAATGAGATAAATTGGTTTTCCTTAACAAATACACACACACATGGAGACACTTTGGTTTTGAAACATGGGAAAACCTAATACAAACAAACCATCCATGCTCCCAAAAGAACTTGCTTTCAAAAAATACCTTGTTTCCCCGTCAGAGTCTCACAGGGGCGGAATATATCCAATTTTAAGGAAAATGTTAACTTAAAAATTACAAGAAATTAAAAAGAATAATCCAGATACTCGTATATCTGTAATTCAATGAAATTGTTGTTCGAATAGCTGCAATTTTGTTTTTAAAAAATCCAGAACATAATCACAATAACATCAATTCAAAAATAATTGTAGAGGTCAGGTCATGTTATTGTTGAGGTCAAAATTTGTTTAAAAAAACAATGCAAGTGATCTCACATGAACTAAACCATCGACCAACCCTGTTTGTATCTAGTCAAAGGAGAAAGTAAGGTAGTCATTTTTATTTTCCTGCATCATAGTAAATGTTCTTTCTCTTTTACCCTATATTCATAACATAACATAGTTAGACACATGGGATGTGTACACATCCATCTAAAAGTTTTTCGGTAGTTTTTTTTGAATTTACTTTTGAGGGAGGACTCCCCAGAAGAATTGACACTGATGCATACATACTCTCTTCTCAACACAGGAGGAAAATTAATTCCGGGCTTTTCTTTTTTTTTCCTCTTCCTGAATTCATGAGGACAATGGAGGAGAAGGAATAAGGGGGTTAGGATGATGGTACTTGTCACTTTAAAAAATAGGTTTAGATCGATTGTTATCCAAATTCAACAACAAAAGGGTGTTTCTCAAACTAGGTTTTGCCAAAGAAAAAAGAAAGACCTTGGATTCATAACTGGTCGGAGAATCATCAATGTCATTTTTTTCCTTGATGGAATAAATTTCACAGAAATGACAACTTCCTTGATTAGTAGTTTGGATTAGTATATGTAAAATTCAATGTAGTTTTTTTTCTTAATAAAAAGGGTATCCTGACAAAAACTACCAGTTTCTTTGGGTTCTTTGAATTAAATTATTTAGTGACATGGACAGTTTCATAAATACTGACCTAAATATTAAAAATCTGAAACAGGAACACACGAAACAGCTCGCAAGAAAATTTATTCATTTCATTATGGTTTCGAGAATTTTTGCACCTTCCATGTAATTCCCTATGGGTCGATTTATAATGAATTAATAAACTAACAATTTTTGTGAAAAGTTGACACTAAATATGTTTACGATTTCCTGTTACAGCAATATGACCAAATAAGCCATTTTTGATATTAATCTGATATTTTCAACTTATTGTTAGACAAAAATTTCCTTCCCTCTCAAATTTCCGATTCAAAGCCATTAAATGCTATCAAGTTCTCCGTTTCCTTTCAACTTTCTCCATCTAAACTGGTTTGGCTTGTTCAATTTTTGAGGAAATCGGATAGGATGTAGTAGTTGTCCTCTAAAAAATGACGGAAAGAAATGTAACAAAGGAAATAATCCAATTTGATATAAAATTGATACTTTCTTTTGTTATTTTTAGGAATAAAAGCCTATCTTGTAGACCCATTACCCCAATAACAAAATAAATTTCTTGTAACCCCATTCACTAAAAATTCCAATAGTAGAGGACAATAGAGTCGGGTAGAAAATAAAAAAAAGGAGAAACAAAAACTACAACCATTTCGTAGAACTCCTTCAACCTTGCTTATACCAAAACTGAGAAAAATCCATAATTTTTTAATGGGTTTGCGGTTGAACAAGGTTAGCCTCTAGCCCTCAACCAACCAACCCAATTTAAATATGCATTTGAATCCGTGAGAACCTTGAGAAATATATTGTCAGGACAAAAGTGGAAGGGTTCGGGATTTTATAAACTGTTTTTTTTAAATTTATCAATAAAATATGTCTTAATATCTTACTTTTTTCTGCTCTCCGTTTTCTTAGACGTTCACAGAAATCTAAAATATGTTAATGTGAGGGGCAATTTTTGTGGATGATGATTGTTTTTAAATTATTTAATTTTCTTCAAAATTTTACAAAATCAAATTTTAAAGTAAATATTTTAAATTGTTGTGAAGTAAAATGTATAATTATTAAGCAACCTCTCTAAAAGTTACATTTTGATGAAATACTGAGGGTGATTCATCCTTTCGTGGACACTTTTCCAAATGGTCCTCTACGATTTGCATGCATGTTATGAAATTTCGAAATGTATAATTTTCATCCAAATACGATACAAAAAAGTTTTCGGACGAAAATTTTAAGCCATTGATTCAGAAATTGACCGTGAGTTCAAGGGCATGATTTTAAGACTTTCCGGAGAAACATTGACCTGCCATGTAATAGGTTAAAGACCCACAAGGCGAAATATCATCTTATCTGAAGGAGTATTAACTAACGATAGTAAAATGGATCCCGATCTATACCATATCATAAAAATAATATAACCCCAGATCAAAAAAGGAAAACTTTTCATCTCGTTGACCTCAACTTTAACTTTCAGGGGGCACTTTCATCCTTTTTTTTGTTGTGAGTTATAATACAATAATAGGGGACTACTCCCCTCATAACTTTGTTGAGTTCAAAGAAAGAGAGAGAGAGATCATGGAGTCACTGAAGCCTAAGGTCCCTGGACACTCGTTACAGGATGAAAGCATTAAATTGAGTCAGTATACCTCGTCCGTCCACAAGACCTCGAGTTATTTAGTGAAAGAAAGTAGAAAGAGAAAAAGTCACTCACACTTCAATTGTTTGAAATCATTTCAAGTGTTAAAAGGACAAATGGTGACAAAAAGATTGTTTTCTCTTCCTTAAACCCGTTGACATTAGAATAAATAAAAGGAGAAACTAAAACCCAAGAGAAAGTTACTTTTTATTAGTAAAGTGGTATGGGAGGGACAAAGGAGAGTTTTTTCATCGTGTGTGGTCTTACGTGTCGGACCTCTTCCCCATTTCTCAACAACTAAAACAAGGAAAAGAATATAAATCTGTCCCAGGTCGCACATCAATAATAAGACCCTTTCGTGATCTTTTTCTTAGCATTTCCTCCCTTGGATTTGAACAGGGCAGTTTTTTTTGTTCCTTCTATTTCCATCCAACACTCTCAAATTCATATAATAACTTTCTCCTTATTGTCCCTCCAACTTTCATTCGAGTCTTTGGACCTTCAAGAACCCCTTTCCTTCCTCACACTACTTTGTTATAAACTACTTGAACTGAAAACTTAAATAGGAAGGTTTTTTGTGTAGCTACTTTGAAGAAGTTGGAATTTGTTGGTGTCAGGGTCGGACTGGACTCATTCCGGGGGAACAAGGGCTGAAAATAAAATAAAACAGGAATTAATATTTTCGGTCCTTGTCTCAAAGAGAATTGAAATCTTGCTGATGAAATGAATAATCGCCCAAGCCTCACTAATACCAGAATACCAAGTCATGATTGTCTATTCGTTCAGGCAGAAGTCATGGTTATGTTATGATTAGATCCGTGAATTATTTAACTAACATCAAATTATAGGTAGTAAGCTCTTGGATACACAATATGATGACGACTATACTCATCTGTTCCACCTGGTCCACTCCTTCCTAAAACCCAAAAATCCCTATATAGTTTCAAACTAACAAAATAAATAATGGTTCTTTTTCTCACATTAGTCATCCACTTCAATGAGACAGGTGTTGAGGAGATCTCCCAGAAAAAATAAATAAATATAATGTTGACATGCTAAGGGAAAAGTTTCAGGCGAACCGTTCAAATTCCCTCCCTTGTCCAATTTTGACCTCCTTAAATTCTAAACCCTTAAATCCACAAAGTCTTTACCACCTGCCCCTTTGTACAGAAATTTCATCCCCTTTCATTCCTCCTCATATTAAAATCTTTCAAAGTCTCCACTCATTTTTCAAAAAAAAAACAGTTCGACTCAAGTGTCTAAACTCGTTTAAGTGGAACAATTTCAAAGGGAGAGAAACTCTAACCTGAATACTACTACTTCTCTTGTGTCAAACTTTGTAGTTTTGTTCTTTCGAGGTCATTTCACCACAAACGAGCATTTACACTTTGGAATTCAAAACCAACGGAGAGGTCCTATTTTCTCCTTCCTCTTTTCAATAGTTTGGAAAGGGAAACGGCTTCCAACAACTTTTCTCTTTCTCACTTTCATTCGTCTTTAGAACTTTCACTTTCCTGGGTCCTGTGGTGTATTGTGGAAGAAGGAGGCTAGTTTTTGGGATCGCATTGGGAGAGGAAGAATGAGAATATTAATAAGACTTGGCTTCCTCTACACAAATTCAAAATATTACACAACAGGGCCCCATTCACTCATCTTTTCCTTTCTTCCCGTTCTTTCCTTATAACTATGTTGGCTATTATCATGAGTATTGAATTTTGTTTATGGGCTCCCTGAAAGGGCCTTGGTATTGGTAGTAAATACTATATAGTAATGCTTAAGACCATTCTCGTCTTATTTAGAGCAATTTCATAAAGGGTCCTTTCCCATCTAAATCATAGTTTTTAGGCAAATCGCGGAATTTTGCCTTCAATGGTCAATTAAACATAATTAATCAAAAAAATGTGTTCAATTTGAATGCAAAAATCGAAAGCTGTGGGGTTTATTTATCCAAAAAGCTAACTTTTTTTTACAAAAATCCTATCAAAGCTTTTCGCATGTAACCGTACCGTCAGCTTGGTCAGAAGTCATTTGGATCGTGTAACTAGTGATCTGGAGTCATGAAGGGTTATGCTCGGGAGTCCCATTGCGGACCCTCAAAGAACATTAGAAAACCTCTCTCCTTAAAAGTTTTGTTACCCTGATAATTATTGTCGATAGAATCCTTTACTTCTCTTTGTTGTCGGAACGGTAGTCCCATAAGTAGAGCATAGATACTTTTGGTTTAATCCATAGGCAGGAATAGTCTAGTAATAAAATAATAGGGAGCTCCCTTGACTCGTACGAGTCGCTAAGTCAATCAAAACTTAAAACATCTTCCCTTACATGTACAAGTATATTCTGATACATAAGTAAATTAAAGATAAACTTGATTGTTTTTAAAACCTATAGCTTAATTTCATGACATGATCCTTGCATATCAATTTTGATCGAATTTGACCCTGTCCGATCTGTAATTGTTTCCAATGACGAATTGATTTTAAATTGGATCGAATTGAGGCTAACCCGATTCGACAATTTCACGGATCAATTTTTTTCTCTCGAATGGAGTCATGATTATCATTAAATGTCAAATCTCATCCATATGTCGATTTTGTCAATTTGATTAACCATCATGGTTAGGCACATCAAATGATACTGGTGGATCCAAAAGATCTTGTAAGATTTTGAACTTGAACAAGTTCTTAGAAAATGACCATACCTTAAATTCAAACAATCAAATTTTTATCATCCTCCTTTACCAGTGAAATGGCAAGATCGTTATATTGTCAAATGTAAATCACTATCACTAAACATTTAAGAAATTTTTTTTGAGACGATAGATTTTATAGTTAAGCTAACTATAAGAGGTTCGATCTTGACTCGAGCTGCATTTAGCTCAACAAAATGAAAAATTTTTTGTTTTCTTAGTCGAATCTTTACACTTGATAATGAATCATCCGAATAAGATATCGGATTAATGAACAAATATTCGACAAGAAACTAAGAAAATGAATTCAGATAAGGCCCAGTACGTTTTTTAAGTTTTATTCGTATTGGTCGGTATTAAAAAACTTTCTGGCTATAATGCAAAATATCCACACACAAAAATTATCATAGTTTAGTCGGTGCGGTGCATAATTTCCTTCAAACTTTGTTTTGATCCTTTTACGCTTTAATCTACCAACGTTTTGATGACCTCAAAGAAAGACAACAGGAAAGTTCCAGGTAAAAGCCAAAAAATTAGCTTATTTTGACAAGCAAGGTTTCTTCCCTTTGTAAAAAATTCAAGTTTTTTGTTTGGTTTCTGACCACATACAAGGCAAGGCAAGGAAGAAACAAAAAAATATTCATATTCCTGCACCCTGTCGATAATTAATTGAGGGATAAATCTCCCATGACATGGCATAAAGACAAAG
This sequence comes from Xenyllodes armatus, assembly GCA_034699765.1. Taxonomy (NCBI): domain Eukaryota; kingdom Metazoa; phylum Arthropoda; class Collembola; order Poduromorpha; family Odontellidae; genus Xenyllodes; species Xenyllodes armatus. Next base: position 9,809 of record JAQIYE010000676.1, read on the forward strand.
ACCCTTGCCTACAAACTTTATAGCTAAACTAACTGAAATGGATTGGGATATAATTTGAATGAGTTAGATACTGATTTGCTAATCAAAATATTTAGAGATTGAATGCCTTTTTTAAAAACATAATGCCAACATAAATCTAGTGGTGCACCAAACCTTCAAAATCAGTCCCAATACATGGGTATAACTCATTAAATGTTTATTTAATCCATTCTAATCATAACTGATGAAAATATGAGTACAGATAAACTAAACTGGTTGTTGATTTGAGAGGAATTTGCAACAAATAAGGCTTACAGCCCAAGTAAGATTTGAGGCTTATCCCATATGCCAACTTCACCTTTAAACATAACATAGACAAAAAACTAGAACCCAACAGATATATGGAATTCCATGTATGTACTAAAAATAAGTCTTTTAGACCCTTCTGTGTATTTTCTCCCCAAAGAAGAACCAAAGAAGAGAAAATTTCTGTTCAAGGAGAAAATAAAAGAACGTCCTTATACATATAAACTCAGCAGAAAAGGTTCAACCTCTGAAAAGTAATGCAGTAGTAGTTGTAGTATAAAAGCACTTCTTGGTGAAAGAATAAGCCCCTTTCTCCCTCTTTGTTTGCATTTTGAAATATACAATTTATGACAGTCATTCCACCAATTTGTTGCCCTTGGAATCTTCCTTCCTCTCATCTCTCTTCCTCCAGTTCTAAAAAGTTGAACTTTTACCATCTTCACAATTCACATTGAATTATTGAGGAGAGAAAGAAAGAGAAAGTCTTTCGGATCCAACTCCTTAAGATTGAGAATTAAGGGGAAAAGAGTTGAGAAGCAGAAGAAGAAGAAAGAGTTTTTAGAATTCCACAGAGACCAATTTCTTCAATTTAGACTTTTCTTCCTCTCACTTTCCAAAATCTTCTTCTCTTCTTCATTTTATGCTCATACATAAGTGGGTCCTCATTATGCTTGAGGAGGTTATGGATCCCTCTATTCTCCATTCCATTCCTCCGTTGTTTCATCCTCAGCTCCTTCGTCTTTGACTTTACTGGAGACAAACACAGAGAGGGAGAGAAAGTAAGTATTTTGCTTGCTTATTTTATAAAACAAAGTTTTAGAGACTCGAGGATGAGTCCACACAGAAGACTTTGCCCATGTCCTCCTCCCCCGCCCCTTTTAAATAATTACTCTATTTCCTCATCCTTAAGTCTAATGAACTCTATAAAGTTTAGTTTAGGAGCAGCTCTTGTTTTTACGAGTTGAGCCCACATCAACAAGTACTGCCTTCACTCTGTCCGTCTGTCAGTCCGTCAGTCCGTCAGTCCG
>JAQIYE010000677.1:0-11118 GCA_034699765.1 Xenyllodes armatus
CATGCCAAATACATGTAAGCTCCGTGTCAACCTGATCGATAATATAAAGATGCTCATCGACATTCGCACCTTAATAAGCAAATTCATATGATGTGGATGGAGAACAAGAGAGAGAGAGAAATTTTTCTTTCATGCATATTTTTATATTTTCACTTGCTTTAGCCTCAAGTCACAGGTTGCCTATCAAAGGATTTTTATTTTCCCCTTAGTCTATTTTTTATATTTCTTCTTGGAACAAATGGTGTCTTTCCAGAGATCAAGACAAGAGAACCCAAAGAAAGTGTGAGAAGTATAGGATATGGGATGACGCAAGCCTTGAATTTCAATTGAAAAATGCGAGTTGAGTAGAGTGAAAAGTGGAGAAAGTTATGAAGGGAAAGTGTTGGTTTGACTATTTTGCAGTAAAAAAAAACATTAGATTCCTTGAGGCTACGGTATGAGTCGAGTCAGCATGTTACAAGGGGTATTGAAGGTGTGAAGATTTAGTTACAGCTCATAGGGATGTTAAAATGAAATGTAACAATTATTGTGGAATTGGCACAATATTGAAATATTAGTGTAATATGACGTGAAAAATGCTACGGAGAGCACATCCTAAGAGTGGCACGCAAAAATGTCAGTACCAATATCGTGCCCTTTCGGCCCTAGGCAAACTTTCCACGAAGTGCCAAAAATTAAACTTCACAGAGTACACTAAGGAAAACAGCAATGGCGCGAACCAATTAGTACGCGGTTTTTTTTTTTGACATTTTGCACTATTTTGCACTTGCCAGCATGCGTTCCCTGTAGAATGCATGTTCCTAAGGAGCCAGATGTTTCTCACATTAAGTAGTTCTTTCTTACTTCGTAAAATTTGAATTGCGAACCAACCAAAGGATTTCTTAGATTTTGTGTAACTCTGAAATTCAGTAAGTTTATGTCAAGGTCCACAACAGCCCTAAAATCTTAAAAATGACTACCTTACCTTGGCATCCTAGGATTATACATACTAGCTGGTACCCATGAAGCAAGTTCCTTTTTTGCAATGGTAATCCTAATAATACTTTAACTTTCTCCCTGCTTTCTCTATTCTCATGACTTACAATGAACTCTGTCTCTCTTTCTCACGGGGCTTTCCATGACATTCCCTTTAAAACTAAACATAAGCCATCATGGCATATATAACCTTGGACTTAACGAGTTGTTCTTTTAAAGGTCTTCAAACTTTATACTGCAAGCAACTAGAACGAGTCCAAAATTGTAAATTCATAGATGCTAATCCTGTTAAGAGAATATAAAGGCTCACCTACCTGACACACATCAGGTTCATATCATCACAAATTCCGTTTGATCTAAATCTAAAGTTTAATCCTTTTCTGTGATACAGAGAATGAGAATTGAACAAAAAATAGTGAATTCCAGGCTTAAAGTTAAACTCATTCCAGAAAATGTGTTGAATTCCAAAAAATGGTTAAAGTTCTATAAATTGAATTGTAAAATTTGTGCATTTGTTAGAAAACTGTGGTAACTAACTTAATTTGTACATGTCACTCTCCATACAGTTTTTCTTCGTACCTATCGCCTATTCTAATATGAATTAAAAATATTAAAATGAGGGAAGGAATAAGCTTATTCCGAGATATTATGCTAACTAATCTTTAGGGATAACTATACATAAGCCTACGGGAAAGTTTTTTGGCTATTTTCTCCAACTTTTCCCTACATATACATATGGGAATTATTAAATCCCAGGAATTTACATATTATTGATTGTCGTAAAGCAAAGAGCTTCTCTCACTCAAGTCTTGTTGAAGACTATCCCAGAGACAGTTGTGTAGAATGTATAATAATAATTCATTAGTCGACTTATAATAATTTAGTAAAAACCAATATATATTTTTCCATCCAATTCAAAGCTTAAAAAAGTGTATCTTAATAATTATTTATGTCAAACTCCACACCATGCACATATGTATGTACAATACTCAAGCAAAACGACATGGACATTCACAAAAACATTTTGACAAAAATATTTTTTAAGAGATTTGTGCAAATACTTGTTTGGATAATTGGATACACAATACAATATAGTTACAATTACAAACATTTAAACAAGGTGCCAGGAACTTTCACCTAATCTACACAACAACAAACTACGCTTTGAAATCTAGTTTTCATAACCAAACACAGATCAAAATTGTAAAGAGCCCTCTACATTTGATCTGGTGATTTTTGGCTTGAATTTTTAATTACCCTGTGTATGAATTTTGCTCATTAGTTGATTAACATTATTAAAATTATATTCTATCCTAATTTACTAAACTACTCACACACTTATTTCTATTACTGCACTAGTGCAACATGCAGTGGGATCAAGTGCACAAATATTTTGATGAGTTTATTTACACAGTGAAATACACATACAAATGCCACACTACCCAAACAAGCTTTATGCTCTTAGGATTAAACTATGTACATTTTTGCATCACAGCGTTAGCTATTTTTTCATGATAATCCCTGTACTGTTTCTTTGCCTCGATGTTTATAAGTTTGATTGATTGGGAGAAAGTCCTCAACCATGGCTTAAGAGGAAACAAATTAACAGTCAGAGATTTTCTTCCTCATTTTTGTCTTGTGTCTCAATTCCCTTGATTTCAAAAATTCTACTTTAGAAAATATATTCTACTTTTCCCTTACATTAATTATCCCATTTTCTACCATTAATCGTAAGTTTTAATTAATGCACTTGTGTTCCTCCTTAAGCTTATCAATGTGCCGTTATTTGTGCTTTTAAAGTTAGCGTAAAGCTATAAATGAATTGTTAATTTGGAAAAAAAAACATCAAAATACTAAAAAAGACTATGATTCTGGACTCGGATTTATAGGGCTATAGGCAAATATGGAAAATATCTCAAATGAAATTTAGTCTGCTTCTGCACTGATTGTGAGTTACTTCCTTTGATCAATTACCGTATATGATTTCTTCGAAATATGTCTTATTTTGTGGTAGAATGTACATGTACAGAGTCTGAGTCTGGTCTACTCATAATAATCATATAATACCTTTAGAAAATTCTGAAATCTATGAATTTTCCAGATCTCATCAAACCTCATAACGACTTTCTCCTTCATGTCCCGACTAAAATTGTACTTCCTTTAAGAAAAATGATACTTTTGTGTGTCTCGCTCCTAGAATTTATACATTTCTTTTTCAAGAGAAAAATATATTTGGACTTTCTCCATCATCATGTGTCCTCTCATCACATCTTCATTATTGATCCTCCATTTGAGTCCCATATCCATTCATCTCTCCTCAACTCAAGAAGACTTCTTTTCATCTTTATAATCATCATTTTTTCATCTTGTTCAATTCCTGAATCATACAAAAACCTTGACTGGTTTTGTCGTGAACAGATGTCTGTGTGTCAACTTGAGACTATTATTAGTTGACATACGAAGGGAAAAAATAAATGGGAAATCCCGTTTCGAATGGTAATACTATAAAGGATCAAGAGATACAAAAATGTCTAGGAGATATTTTTCAAGATTTTAATATGAATCTGCTCAAGAAGCGCTGTCTAAGAATATATGTCCACATCATATTAAAAGCCTCAAGGATTAATAGCCAAAAGCACTGAAAATAAGTTTTAGGATTGTCTGTAGATAAGAATAATACAAATTGCATCTTGAGATGAGTTTCCAATCCGAACTGAAGCTATAAGATAAGCTAAATACAATTCTGATTCTTCACGTGCAGGCTCAATATCTGTAATACTTTTAATAAGGTTTTCTTGGAAATTTATATTGCTTCTTAAAATCAGACTGGTTCCATTATCGCAGTCTGGAAATCAAGTCGAGTACGGTTGCACCGTACCGTCAATAAAATCATTCCAAATATCCATTTAAGAATATGCAAAGATTATGTAAATTCCCATAACTCGTTTTTTATCCCTTCAAAAAATTTGCATGCCAAACTCCAATTTCTCCTCACTTTTCAGATTACTTTCATGAGAGAAGGGAAAGTTCTAGAAAATGGAAAGTTTATTTTAAAAATCAAATTTGATGAGTTCATCATAAACGTGTATGTGTGTGTGTAGGAGTAAATAAACAAAAATAAAATGAGCTGAAGCAAATCCTGTTGAAAGATAAAGGCATATTACTTATTACTGAACGAAATGCAACGGAGTATCTGTTCCGCCATCATCGGATCGAAGACCAAGACCCACCACCATTTAAGTGGTCAAAATCCATAACTGACAAATGAGGACGCCTCCACTTTATTTGCCAACAGCACATTGAATTGAAAGCCCTGCTCATTCTGTCCAACAACCTGACAATTTCCAAATATTGAATCAACTGATTGAGTTGAATGAATTGAGAACTGTTAATAATCCATGAAGTGCTTGCTTGCTCCTCTTATACTTTTTCCCAAAGAAAATACGCGTTTTTGTATGTTATGTTCTTTTCCGATACCATCATAAAAACATGAAATGTTAAAAATTGTCACTTGAAATCTTGATCTTGACTCTGAATCAGCCAAACATGGTGCTTTAAACAAATGTATCAAAACTTCTTGAAGAAAAAAAAAACATCCAAAAACCTAAAAACATCCCAGGACTTGAAATAGGATTTACAATGTTCCGCTTCTTGAGAAACAACACCAAAATCAGAAAAGTCAATTTAAACCCCTGAGAACAAAAAAAACACATATACAAGAGAACAAGATCCTAAAGTCAAGTCGACACGACTTGACACGACAACTCAAAATCCAGTTGTTTTTAGAGTGAAGAAAGTTTTCTTGTCAAATGACGTTTGAACATATATGGGACACACCTCTTGTAATCCTACGACTTTCACCACTTTCACTTCGTAATACAAGATCAATCTCAAGAGACTCAACAAACTTTCTCTAGCATTGACGTAAAACAATCTATGAAGGAATCCAAGAAAGTATTTTTTGAGTGTTATGTTATGGATTGTGTCATCATCTTGTACTGAAAAAGTTGTTTTCTTAAGATGGGATCTGACATAAACATAAGCAACGGAAGTAAAAGTTATGACCTTTGATTTGATTTAGGGCCATTGAGGAAGAAAATAGATGTACTAGTTGAAAGGGCCTTTTGAGTTTTACGAAGAATTTTGGATTTCTGGAGAAATATTATTGAATAAAATAAAATTAAGTTTCCTAAAAGTTCCCAAGTTTTGCGTTCATGCAAATCATTCATCCAATTAGTAATTATATTAACTTTCAAAACTTTACAAATGGATATTGGGAATAATTGACTTTTTTGACATTAAACAGATTTCCAGTTCATTTCATGATTGACAATGAAGGAGGAAGGACAGGGGCACCAAGCCCTTCCTCCTTCATTTGATTTAGAAGCGAAATGACCCGGAATCCTTAAAAACTATCTATGAAATACCCAAGTATATCTTTAAACTTTGACCTTACTACACACAAACACACAACAACAACAGGATCTGAAGGACATAATGTCAATTAGCAAACAAAAAAATGAAAAAAAAAGTTGCTCATAACTTCCTGCTTTCCTTTTTGAAATTTCTATCAGTGCATAAAAGCTTTTGGGAATTGCAAGGACATTTATGAAGTATAAAAAACTCTCAAGGAATTTCTGTAATAAGAGCCCCTGGTGGACATTCATTCATGCGAGTAATGGAGAGTCCATTAAATTGGTTTCTTTTTTCATTTTGCAGCGTTAACTGGAAAATCTTCTCCTGGGACCTTCAAAACTTTTCATTTGACATACCAATCTTCAAGGTTTTACTGTACAATTACAGTTTTTTTTTTAAATCTTATTATTCTTGGAAAGTTTTGTTCATGGACCAAGTTAGTTTAGTACTTATTCGAACATAAAGGCTCCAATTTAAAATGGAGTCTCTTATTTCATTCACAATTCATCCTTTTTATAGGTTTGAGGGTTAACCTTCCTGATAATATAAAACCAATATATATACAGGCATTGTGTGACCTGAGTCTCATGAGGTTTATTTATTTACCATTTCAAGTTCGTACGTATACACAATACACGTGAAATAGGGTTGTATATTTTAAAGTATTAACCTTTTTTAGTATTTCTAAGGAAAAATAAGTTCAATGATTTTTCTATCGTTCGTTTTACTCAAGGTCTAATCTAAAATCTCTGATAAGCATGTAAAAACTATTTGAGTTTTCAAAATCTGAAAACATCCTTTTAGTTTAAAAAATGGCTTCAAAAATTTTGCAATCCCGATCCCATAAAATCAACTTTCAAAATGCAAATTAAAACAGGATCCCAGCTAAAAATAAAAGTTTTTATGCTCACAATCACAGCGTTGATCCTTTCGATTGCAAATCAAGAGCCTTAAAATTTGTAACAGGGAAAAAAGGTTCCTCAACTTTTTAATCCTCTTTTTTACAGTTTTTTCATTGGAATTACGATGAAGGAAAGGAATGAATGGGAGAAAGCGTGGGAGAAAGCCTCATTTCTTCTTCTGTATTTATCTATAAATGCAATCAACCTTTTGATTTTTGCAAAGTCTTGTTTTTATTTTTGATACAAGAAACTTTCAGGGGGACAACAAAAAACTATTTTAAGTACCTTCAACTTTTTACACAATAAACAAACCTAGAATTTTAATTTGTTTCATTGTTTTCATCTCTCTCCATTGCAGAAATGATTGAATGAAAGGGTCCTTTTTTTGAAATTAATGAATGACAGCTTTTGAAAGAAACGTTGACTTTTATAACAAAAGAATCTAAAAATATTAGGAAAGAAATTTTGGGAGTACTTACGGAGAATTTTTTGGTAAAGTAACTGAATACAAAACTAATAAGCAAGGGGAATTTTTAACATTTCAGATCTAATTTATGTCTAAAACTTTTAATTACAAATAATCTAAAATTAATTCCTTAGATTCTAAAAATAGGATATTCATTTTTATTTCAAATCAGTGAATTTCCACGTGTCATTTCTGCCATTTCAACCGATCCTATATCTACAGATACTCATTTTTTACAAAAACTAACTTCAAGTTAGAAAAATCAAGGATCCATCAAAAACACTCAAATCTTACTACAAACTTCCTGATTCTACATATATTGATCTTTTTAATGTCAGTAATCATTATAGCTAAGCTTCACAACTAATGAGCTCTCATCCACATCCATCATCCATACAAACTTGCTGAAATCAAAACAAAATAAATCTCTCAACAAATAGTAACAATAATAATCAACCGAACTAATGATCATCATCCTTTGAGAAAAACAAAAGAGTCAAAAGACCAAGGTAATCCAGTTTCAATGTGAAGCAGTCAATGATGAGACAGCAACGAATGAAGACAAAACAAATTGTATTTAAAAGAAAGAGTCGAATGTAAACTTCATTAAAAAACCCAGTCGTAGTAAACTTGATATTTTTACAACATAAAAGGATTTTCATTAGAAAAATGTCTAAGATTGAATTCCTTGTTATGTCTTGGCCAACTTGTACTTTGGAAGAAAGAAAAAAACAATTTGGATTTGAAGTTGAAATTAGAAACCATCTTCAGGAGTTGATATCTTTTGAGTCACTTGGAGAAAAGACAAAGGAAAGGCATATAAAGACTCACTGTTCTATGAAAACTCATTTAAAAGGATTTCTCATTTATTTTGAGTATCTGTGACGGTCTTTCATCTCTAGTCGGATTTAAATGATTAATTAAGGATGGGAAAACTTTCATCAGTTTTGATGCTTTGGATTTGGAAGAACTAGTTTCACGTGTTTTTTGCGTCCGCTCGTCGTGCTATCCTACAAAATACAATTTTGTCTGTGTAAACTTAAGAAAGAAAGTAAATCTTAGGATCCCATGGGACGTTCTACATCCACCCGAGACGAAATTTTGTTTCTTTTAGAAAAGTGAAATCCGGTAGGATGAAAAAAATTAAGATTTATTCGTGTTCAGAGATTTGGAAGAGACCGGAAGTATCCTCCCATGAGATACATAATGCTATCTTCGAACATTCTTTATAAATGACATAAACACAATTTTGTGATTTAATGCTTATTTTGTCCGTACACGTTCCAGCAAGACCAAAAATGAAGTTACAGTTATAAAGTTTATAAGCTTGTACAAAATGTCAGACTGAGAATCGTTCAAACAAAGTAATATCAAACACATGCATTCAAATACATCACAATAAAATTTTATAAGTTCCATTCATTCTAATCCAAAACTTTATTAAAAATTTTCCTGAGGTTGTCAACTTTTGATTGACCAAAGAGGTCAACTTGTACTATTTGATCGCGCTAATGCAAAGACACACTTAAATAACCTAAATATCCAAATCTCCTGGAAAACTAACAATATGTACAATTACGATTGCGCCATCAAATTATTTCATAATGATCATTATCATTAATTTAATGTAAAGCTCAATCGCAGCCTCAAAAAGTCATTCAACCATATTTGCATTCTTACTCAACCACCTAGCAAAACTTTAAAATGTTTTTCATTTCTCCAGAGGTCATGTCATGATGATTGCTCAAAGCCATAATCATATATTATATGGCACGTACATTTATGATGAGATCCATCACAAAGTTCAAGAGATGAACAATATATAATAACTCTTCTGATTATTTACACTCAAGTTCATTAAGAGACTCCAGCCTGTCTGGCCTGACCTGACCCCCCAAGGAATCATGTGGTATAAAACTCATTTGCTTCAAAAACTTAAGACCAGATCCAAAGGACTTTCTCTCTTCGACTTTCACTGCCACTTCCGGACCAAAACCAAAGTTGTTGGCCTTTTCTTCTCATTCTCAACATTTGGAGAAAGTCTGACAGGTTTTGCCACCAACTCAAGATAATAATGGTGGTGGTAAGAGACTCAAGTGGATCGGATTCTAAGTTATCAGACTCGTAATCGTAAAATTTTGGTCAGCTGACATTAATATCAGGCGTGTAAATCTCGAATTCCGACTCCGGAGTACGTGACAGACTGTGACCCACAGTGGTGGAGGGACAGAAAGTTAACAAGTCAAGAGGAGGAGGAAGTGGGATTTAGAGAAGAATGGATGCTGGGGAGAACAAGGGGAAATTAATGGACTCTCCAGAAGCAACCTTCGAGTTTCCGAAAACCAAAGGAGTTCTATGTCCTACTCTGCTTTTTAGAGCCTAAAACTACAAATAACTTTGATGAGAAGAATACAACTTCTGGTGCATGTAAGTTAAGACCAATACTGAGTTGAGAATTAGTGTCAAGTCAAAGGGATTTTGCTTTAACCTGGGGCATCTTCACTCAAAATCTTCGGCACTCAGGTCATGTATTTGACCAAATGTAATGTATGAAGGATTAAGTAAGAAAACGTCCAAAAATGTTTACATCATGTGTAGATACTTTTAAATGTATATTTTCGTAACTCGTAAAACTTCAATTTTTTACCGTTTTCTTACGAAAGAGGTCAAAACACCTACATAAATACCTCATTCATGCAATAAGTAAAAACTTCCTCCAACTGGATTATTATACTGTTCTATTTTAAATTTTAACTAAAATTATCATGAGCTCATTATTTCCAGGCTGAAAAAAAAAAAGAATTATTTATCCTACTCGACATTAGCAATTAGCACATGTTGCTTTCTCCAGTACTCAACTCCTCATTCTCCCTCATTATATTAGCACACCTTTTTTGGCAGATCTCTAAACTCAAAGTAAGAATCACGTGCTCAACGAGTGTGAGTAAAATAAATAATTACTTTTAAGACTCCTGCTGCATATATCCATTTCCTTTAATAATAATTAACACTCCCTAACAGCTTGAAAAAGATCTCAGGGAAAAAGGAGTCAAAGGATTTCATTTATTCGAGCAGTGGCGGACTCAGTTAAATAAAACGGAAGCATTAGAAACCATTACATTAAAATTCTACCAAAACATGCCACTGCACCAAAGCAGTAAGAGGCTAATTGTAAGACTCTTTTACTTATTTAATTTTTGAAATATTATATGTTTCTACCATGGAGAAAGCGAGTGAAAGCAGTACTATAATAGGGATGCCTATACATATATCAAGTGGAGAAAGTAGGAGGAAGCTCTTGACAGTTCTATTTCTCCTTTCTTTACTTTCTCTCTGCTTTCTCTTTTTGGGTAAGCTTAAGTCAGTCAGGTAATTAATTTTCTTCTTCTACTTCTGTAGATTTAGGATTTTGAGGAAGGTCTTAGGTCTTCTTATGTTTAGCCATGAGAAAGGAATTGTATGAAGGTTCAACGGAAGCTCGTTATTACTACAGAACTTCCCTTTGAATAGATGAAATAAAGCCTCAGGTGAATCCTCATCCTCATCACCATCATAAAGGAGGAAGAAAAAGAAAATTGAAAATCCTTAAAATATGTATACAATTTTTCCCATAATATATTCGAAATGAGTTGAATTTATCAATGAAAGGCATATAGATATATAGAGAAAGTCGTAGAAATTGAGAAGGGAAAATGAAAATCAAACAATAACCTTTTTGTACTTAATCGTAATTTTTTTTTAATTTTCAATTCTTATTCTCCTGAGTTTTAAAATTTGATTCTTCACACACAAAATTGAAATACTGTATTGCACTCAAAGAACGCATTCAATTCCCATTTTCATTTTTATTAAGCTAAATTTAATGAAATACTCAATATGCAATTTTCTCGTCTCTGATCTTTGGTCTCATCTCAAGAATTCCGTCATTATAAAATCCATTCAATTCCACAACTTCTTGAATTATGTAATTTTGGAGACCTTATAGCCCTTGTTCCTGTTGCGTTCACTTCGAGATAGATAGATCCAAGACAATGGAGAGAAAGTCACGGTCTCAATTCTAAAGATTCTTCGTTGAGGAGACTAATGATATTCAAATATTTGAACAAGAAGAAATTCTCTCCTGTCTCTTGGCCCATATCCCATTGTTTCGTTTTTTTAAAGTCCCTACTTTAGATTCTAGCATAAAATGAAAACAATTCCAATATAGTGTCTCTGCACGTTTCATTATAAAATCTCTCTTTACAAAAAAGAAAACAAAATATAGAAATTGAGCCTTATATAGTGATGTTTCGTGATCTTGGTTTGGCAAACATAAATTTTTATTTTCTCTATTTCTATTACGAAAAAAGGCATGATTTC
>JAQIYE010000678.1:0-11118 GCA_034699765.1 Xenyllodes armatus
TTTCCAGTCGCTAAATCGGTTATTACAGATGGGCATTTCCCTATTTCAACTCCAGCCATGAATTTCAGACACTCATAGGGATAAAGAAAACTGGGAAACAAGAACTTGAGATCTTTGAGATCTGAGATTGTTTTTTTAAACTTGAAAAATGTCGTTTTGCTTAAGTTTTCTTTCAAGTTTCAAGTTTTACGCTTGGAAGGATTTTGGGTTTCCTTGATTCTGAACATTGGTTCAGATTATCCCAATGGTTACAGAAGTTTAATGAATTTTTTGTTACAGAAAAAATTCCCAAGGTGGGCCACATAGATTTGGAATTACCATTTCTTGACCCTGATTATTATTATGCAGGCCTCATCTGTCCAGTCATTTATCCATTAAGGAACCGTTCTAACAAATATCTAGTTTACCAAAAATGATTCTAAACAGAAATAACCCGAGATAGAATCTCATCCTTTTACAGTAGTCAATGACCGAAATAGTAATTCTTAACACACTGTCCCCCATCCAACAAGTATTGCAATGACGTGTCACACTTGACTCATTCTATGTATATAGGCGTAGGAATGGAAAATGTCCCATTGTCCATTAACACCAACTTTTCGATTGGAATCCCAATATCCTTGGGATTGACGAATAAGCCCAATAAACTGCTCAAAATCCAAACCAAAAAACGCATGCTAACGGATCCTCTCATGTGAAAATTGTCATTTCAAATTAATGTTTCCTTAGGTCGATCTTGAGCAGGGATTCCAAGGATTCCTCAATCCTCACCCCTTCCTGTCCCAGCCAGTACAGTGATAACAATAACCATAATAATTGAAATCCAAGTAAGATTAAAAGGACGGGAAAGTGCCAAAAAGAAGCTTGTTGGGTTTGTTCAAACCGTTGCTTTGAAGGAAAAGGATAGAAAAACAAAACAATAATAATAATTTAGTTCGTGAGTGCAGAATGAGTTTTAGGATTAAGAGAGAACTTTCATTTCATTTCTAAGTCTTCCTTAATCAGTTTTTCTCATCAAAAAAACAATTAAGGTTTTGGATGATGGACTCATAATTAAAACCCCAAGATCGATTTGATATGGATGGTTTAAGGGTTTTCAGTCTTGTTGGGTGTTGGGTCTCCTGGGACGATGAGAACAAGTTCTTTCTTGCCAAATATTTTGATACATATCTGATTAGGTAACTTATCATCATAATCATAACAAAAGTAAACCTTATACAAGCAAGACCATAAGACCAAGCCCATGCAAAATCATAATAATTTAATAATGCTAATAGTTCAGAACACAATTGTAAAAAGTACAAAGTTTCTCAATTCGAACAAAATTTATTATCCATTGTGTTGAAGGAAATTGTGACAGGGAAAACAATTTGCTTGAAACATATCCTCTTCAATCCAGGGGCTCTTGCAGAGGTTTGACCTCTGCCAGAGTAGCCCAACCCTTGGATTGTAGATGAACCTTAAATTCATAATACATTAATATGATAATATCCTTAATGTCCTTTCATCCATTGTTCACAAGAAACTAAATGCGAAAGTAATAATCTTTTGAACATTAAGTGTTCCAAGAATGTTTGAAAGTTAGATTGTGTAACATAGTAATATAATGGATTTGCACATTAGGATTAGGTTGGGAGGTCCCTGGCATTTCTTTACACAACAGATAATGTGAGAGAACATCAAGGGATCAGCAGAGAGAAGAATCTGACATTTATGTGTCCTTTAACAATTGTTTTGAAACTTTGAAAGTACAGGTAGTATGTTCATGTGAATTTGTCGTAGACCTACAATTTTTACATAATATCGTGGAATTAGAAGAAACTCGAGAAATTTCAAATAATCAATTAAGTGAGCGATTGAACATCAAAGCTGCATTTTAAAAAATTGATGCTTTTCTGCTAGCCAAACAACTTTCGACGAAGCTTTATGACCCTTCGACATACAAATCTCATCATAATCGTCATACACTTGACAGTCATCACCTAGGAAGGATTTCTGCTTCTTCTCAGTTCTCACACGTGTGGTGTGTTGGTAAAGTTTGTGAGTGAAGACGTGTGTCAGAGTCATTGATCCGTTCACATAAATAATCCAATCTATTGTTACAACCTAATGGGGGGAGTGAGGAAAATGGAAAGAGACAGAGGCCTTTCCAGAGAGATTAGGTAATGTAAGCTGTCCTGTTGCACGGTCTGAGTCTCCGGCCTCAGCTAGGACAATACAAAATACAATTCCGGACCAAACAAAAAAAAAGTTGAAGCGATCTTCTTCATGGTAAAACTATTAAGCCTCGCCTTAAACTTTCTGTTCGGATACACAAAGTTCTAAATGCACTCCTTGGTTCGATTCAATGAATGAAAGAGCTTCCCATCCCAGTCCTAGTAGTGAACTCAAGCACAAAGATACACAAAATTTATTATGGAGAAATGATACTTATTCGCTCTGAAGTGTGTGGAGAGTGACACTTAAGCCCCACTTCGAAAGGTTCCCTTTCAATTTGAATATTTGTAAAAACCGTCCGTTCGTCGGCATTGGTTTGATTTTTAGATCAATCCATGATCTATCTCACGTCGGTCATGTCGTGCCTCAATTTATAAATTTACCAAAAGGCTTAAAATCCATATAACCACAATCACGGTTTGTCAATACGGAAATCTAAGCTCCCGACTTGATGTCAATGCTCTGGATGAGACGAGGACGAGGAGTGCGAATTTAAAATAGAGATGATAAGGATTTGAATTTGTATAATTTTTTACAACAATGGGATTTTTCCTCAGGGCCAGAGCTTCCATTCAGTTCAGATCAATGGATGAGATTTCAGATTTCTGTCATTTTGAGTAGACGAACAGTTGGTGGAGCGTAAAGTGGAGATTTCGTTTGTTCTATTACAAAGTCCTAAACTTCATGTAAACATGATCAAAATTTATAATCCTGAGACCATATTGGGTTCATCATTTTAACCGTATTTGAAACTTTTAAAACATGAAACAGTTGTGAGCATTGTGACAGTTCCCTATTTGTATTTTATGATGAAGTGAAGTGGATACGATTCCAGATGAGAGAGATATGAATTTTTGCGAAAATGCGTCTCCATATGCTTGTTTACACGGTGTTCGAAAGTATAAGTACATACTTTTGCAATAAAAGGTGAAAGATATTGAATATGAGGTGTTACACAATAAACGATCTTCTGCTCAACCTTATATTCGTCAACAAATGAACATTTAGGAAAACGCTTTTAAGGAGGATGTAAAACGCTAAATATTTGTATTTCCACAGGACAAGACAGGAAAATTAACACATAAGTATATATCCTATTACCTTCACTCATAACTCTCAATATTTCTAATCCCTTTAAAATTGAGATTTTATCCCCGTACATTCACAACAACAACTCTTGGATGGAACAGCTTTCATTAGGACATTGTTCAGAGAAATGCCGTGGTGGCTGTAGCTAATTTAACCTTCACAAGGGTACACGTGTTTCGTGTATATAAAAAAAGTAAAATAAATCCATTCGGGGTTTTCCCAATCGCTATTTTTGAAAACTTCTTTTTAGTTGGATGGATACTTTGAGAATATTGGATGGCATATTAACGGTTTACTTTTCCACGTGCCATCGAATGTCCATCATTTTTTACTGCATCGCTCAGTTAGTGTTTTATGTGTTATACAATTTTCGAAGGTTAAATGACGCCAAAGCATTCATTAATTGCAATTACTGAAGCTTTTGTGATGATCACATGGCATCCTTGCATAATAATAAGAATTGAGTGACCTTCAGAGCAAAAAATTCAAGAGGCATGACATGCATGATTTTAACAATAATACGCCAAATGTGCCCATTATATAAGAGGAACTAATAATAATACCGTTTAAAAACTGCAGAACAGTACTTTAGCTTACAGCAACAAAAATGGTCGTCTATAGTCATTTCGTAGATGAATTGGACAAACGGACAAAGTCCTACCCATAAACTCCTTGAAAACATGTACACGAATCTTTTTTGTGGTAAATGTTTTTTGGGGACAATGAAATGACGCACACCTGAACCAATTCACCCAATGAAGGTTCCAACCACACACTTTTAGTTGTCAGAATATAAATGTTAGGATAACTTCAAACACCACTGAACTGATTGATCAGTTCAAATTTTAAGTTTGAGCGACAAGGACGCAATTTTATTTTTGGGACTTTAGTCAAAATTTCATTTTGTCCAAAACAAAATGGGAAGCCTTTCAAATCTTAATGAAAAATATTCCGCAATTTTAATTCAAAATGGGATCCATGACCCCATCTTATCCGTTACAGAGTCTCATGCAACGGATTTGGTTGGGGAACATATGGGAAGTAAAATCCTGTACACAACCATCAAATTCAGAGATGAGGCCATGGAGGAGTTGACACTATTTATTAAAAGTCCAGTTATCATAAATCATCCAGGTCAAGAGAGGGTATTTGATGAACTGATGTTGAAGGAAGGAGGCTTCCTCACAAAATTGGTTCCTGAAATGAAGGAGTATTGTTCCATAAAACTTAGGTAAGGTCACTTGGCTCCAAAAAAAAAATAACTAAATCAAATTTATAGTTTTCAAAAAAAAAAATTTCAGAGACTCCAATAAAAACAAATTGCTCCAAAATGTGTTTCCAAAAGCATTTTATGCGGACAACAATTCCATTGTTTTGGAAAAATTGAATAAGGATAAATATTTTATGATGGATAAGACGAACCGTCAAGATATGCTACAATGCACGTACGAAACAAATATCAAACAAGAAAAAGTAAATATTTCTAATGTCTAGAAATAATAAGGATCATTTGTTTTTTTTCATAGGCTTGTACTAAAAGCATTAGCAGAACTTCATGCTGTCTCAAATCAACTAATTGTAAAATCCGAATCCAAAGAAAAATTCCAGGCCTCTCATCCCTACCTGGATGAAATGTTTCTAATGCCAGGGATGAGTCAGTTCTGTGCTCAATTTTTTGACCCAACATTTAAAATCCTACTCACGTTGTTAAAGGTAACCTTTCTTGACCTATGACCTTTCATGTTTTGAGGGAGATTTCTTAAAGATTGTGATTACGCGTCCCGACCACTCAGGGGTGCGCAAACCCGGAAGCAGAAACAACATTGACAAAATTAGAGGAATACTCTGGAAAGGTACTTCAAGTCTTACTTGAGGCCATCACAGGTCAAAACCTTTTAGATGTGGTCAATCATGGGGATTGTTGGAACAATAATATGATGTTTTCAAAGGCTCAAGACCATGTTATCTTATTAGACTTTCAAGTAAGAAAATGACTAATCTAAACTCCAAAATTAATCCTAAATTAAGACAACACGAGTACGAAATACTAACCACAACTATATTGGAAATATGGCATTATTATTGACATAATTTTCAGTGCAATCGCATATGCTCTCCATGTATTGACCTGTCTCACTACATATTCTCGACTACAAAATTGGAAGTAAGGCGAAATTGGAAACAATTACTTCAAATCTATTATGACCATTTCAAGTATGTGGTCGTGGACCAACTTGGTGGTTCTATGAGTTTCACATATGAGGTTAACATTTATGTAATACAATTTGGTCTTGAAACTGATTTGATTTGTTGTTACTAACGATTGAGTGGCAAAAATTATTTTCAATTTTCAGGATCTTTGTAGGGAGTTTTCTGTCAAAGCAGAGTATGGGTTCATATTTGGAGTTATGTTCTCAGTGGCGACAGATGCAGTCAAGGGTCATGATGCTGAAAAATCAGAGACAATAAAAGTTGATGCTTTCGGGGATCTTGTTGACAAGTACATTTCTGATAATCCCCACAAAGTGGAAGACATAGTGGAGGTCATTGTTGAAGTGATCAAAGATTTTGAGGACATTAGGAGGCAATATCCGGTTTAATAATCGTTTTAGATTAAAGGTCATTCTGATGTAATTTCAATTCAACAAAGAATTGAATTGAAAGAAGAAAAAAATATGTTAGAAGTTATTTTGACATTATAGCTTTCAGAAAGAAACGTTATTTGGATGAAATTTATCTTAACTTATCACAACACCATTAAATAAACATCAATAATGATTATAACTACATACTCTTGTAATAACCCTACTTCCAACCCTAATTTTTTTTCTCGTCTGCCTCGTGTATTATCAATGAATTCTATTCTAACAATAATACCACTAAATAATCCCCAGAATATTTTGCTCAACTAGCTTGAAGTGAATTATCCTTCAAATACATATATACAATATCTAAATGGATGATTCTGTGTATGATCATATAATTATAAGACTCGTGCGCTTTGAGATCGTTTTAGCTAAAGGTTCATTAAATACTCAATTGGTCCATGATGGTCATGGTCCCTCGTGCCTCTAACAATTAATTGTCTACTCATTCTGTCATTCTCAGTCAAACTTACATAAGATTTTCACATTTGGATGAAGATCGGCTTGCTATAAAAGTACAAAAAATATAAAACACATTCAGTGTACTCTAAAGTTTCTCGTTAGTTGTCAGTTAAGATTTAGGAAAAAATCTAACAATGGGAAGCTCATCCACGCTGCAAGAAAAATATTCCAAAATTTTGATCAAAAATGGGATTTTGGATCCAATCCTTTCCGTTACAGAAACTCAATCAACAGACCTAGTTGGACAACACATGTGTAGCAAAATCATATACACAATCATTAAATTTCAAAATGGAACAAAGGATGACCTGCACCTATTTGTAAAGGGTCCTGTTGGGAGTGCGAATAAGGAACAAGAGGAACAGTTTGCTCGACTTATGGAAAAAGAAGTTGGATTCTTTGGATCCTGCCTGCCAGAGATGAAGGATTTTTGTACGCATAAATGCGGGTGAGTATAATATTTAGTATCAATCGAACAAACGGTTAATTTCATAGAATATTACTTAAAGTTGACATATCTTTTGTAGCGTGAACAACTTGATGAGCTCTATAACACCAAGAATCTTTCATGCCGATAAGACTGGAATTGTAATGGAGAATTTATCAAAGCAAGGATATGTGATGCTGGATCGAACAGATCGTCATGATGTAAAACAGGCCAAGTAAAAAAAATCTTTTCTATGCAAATAAATTTGACAATAAATCAAAATGTAATTTTTTTTGAATTAATTGCGTAAAAAATCTAGACTAGTTCTGGAAGCTCTAGCTGAACTTCATGCTGTTTCAAATCAGTTCATTGGACAATCTGTGTCCAAAGACTCGTTTCTGGCCGCTAATCCTCATTTACAAGACATTATTGAATTTCCTGGTGTTACTGAGATGTTTGGTCAAATGTTTGAGCCCACAATTGCTATTGTTTTAGACATGCTCAAGGTATGTAAAAGAAATTAAAGTTTAAAATCAATTCATATACTAAATGTTTACAATTGTTCTTAGGAAAGTTCAAAACCAGGGGCAAAAAATGCAATCCATCGACTTGAGCCCTTTGCTGGAAATGCCTGTAAAATATATGTGAAAATCTTTGAGGGTCCAAACCTTGTTGATGTCATTAATCATGGTGACTGTTGGAACAATAACATCATGTTCTCTAAGGATCAAGATCAAGTTGTCCTCCTGGATTTTCAGGTATCTTCAAGAATATTTTGAGAAAGAACATTTTAAAACCTTTAGAAACAATACGAATGAGAGCTTTATTTTTCAAACAATTTTTTTAGGTTACACGTGTCTCGGCTCCAAGTCTTGACCTTACATACTACATTTTTTCAAGTACAAGACAAGAAGTTAAGCGTGATTGGAAAGGTCTTTTAAAAATTTATCATGATCGATTCACCCAAGTTATCAAGGAATTGAACGGTTCTGTAAATTTTACATTTGAGGTTAGTGTTATAGAGAAGTACTTTTGAAATTGATAAATAGTTAAAGTAAAATTTTGCAATAGGACAAAACTTTGTGACAATTCTTTTTCCTTCCAAAATTCTAGGATTTGTGCAAGGAATTCCGTGCCAAAGTAGAACTTGGTCTCTTTATTGGAGTCATTTTTGCCGTAGGCTCAGAAGCAATTCGAACTTATGATTCCGAAAATTCTGAAAGTTTAGAAGAGAATATCTTTGAAAAAATCTCTGTTCTTGTAAAGCAGTATATTGCTGAGAATCCTGAGAAAGTTAATTTCATAGTGGAGGAAATCATTGACGTTGTCAATCTATTTGATGAGATCAAAGAGGGGGCTTGATTTTCTAACCAAACTTTTAAGTCAAGCTATGATTTTTAAATATTTAAATTTGGAATCATTGTAATAACTTTAAATGCAAATAAACTTTGTCAGAGTCTTGAACCCGAAGCCCTTTCACCCATTTAAGATTTCAAACTTTCTCTAAAAAGCACGATCATTCATTGAAACTTTCAACTTTCTCTATTGTATTTCTAATTTGCTATTTGCTCTGATTCAGGCCAAAGAATCACTCAAGTGTGTAAACATGAGCATTTGTAAGCAAAACCTGAGGATGAGGACGTCAGTAAGATCCTAAACACAATACACAATTTGAACCTTCAAAAAGTGAGAAACAAAAGGGATGAACTAACTCTAAATTCTAAATCCATTATAGGCTGTAATGTCACCTCCTTTTACTCTTACAAAAGGACCTTTCAGTTAAAACCCTTAGCTTTTGACTCACAATCACAATCTGAAAGAACAATGGTTTGGAATTTCAAATGGGTGTGTTTTAGTGAGGATGAGAACAACAGAGATCTCTCTCCCTGGACTCATTCATTGATTTCATTTATTTCCATAACACACATGTTATGATAATGGGATAGATGACTTTTTGGGTTGGTTGTGTCTCGACTTCTCCAGTTTGTATTTCTCCACAAAGGACTCTTTATGGTCATGGACTACCGGGTTAATGATCCTACTTTGCATCTATTATCTTGGACTAGAATTCTATTGACAAAAGGGAAGGATTCATGGAATTTGGCATGAGGGAATGGGAAAACAAAACTCACTTTCACTCACGCACTCAAATGTTAAATGTGAGATTTCAATTTTCAAAATATCAAAAGATGAGCCTTGCCAAACTATAAAGGTATATAAGGTTAAACGTTGTCATTTTCATCAAATTCACCTGTTTGGGGGTTTGAAAGTTCAGAATTTATCTTGACTCAAAAGTTGGCATGTGTAGTAAATGCAAATTCGGCTATTTTTTGCCACACATGACTAGAGCTCACGAGACGTTGCATAATCCATATCTACCCATATGCCAAAGCGAAGATGTATGTCACCTTGCCCCCAGTGACTCTCAAAATATTTTTATATCTCGTTGTCACCCTCAGGATTTCCCCATTAATTTTGCATTCATATCTTTCCGAACTTCAACCAACCCTGCGCTTGGTTTGAATAAATCTTGTGTCATTTAGCATTTGACCCGCCCATCACCCCTACAAGACCATTCTCAAATTGTTTAAAGTCAAAAAGTTCATGAAATGTCTCTTTATCAAAGGTTCAGCTTCCTCACCTATTCATCCAGTTCCTGATTTTGAGCTCAGGTTCAGTTCCGGTTGAGTCTCTTAATCAGAATGAAATAAATTAGGTTGATTTAGTTGCTGTTGTTGATGTTGGGATGTAACTGTAGAAAACACTGACAGGTTCAAGGGTATTTCAAAAAATGACTTTTTGAGACTTGTTTTGCAAATTTCTGGCCCAAGTTCAAGTTTACACAAATAAATCCACCCTTGGGGATCTTTTAATTAAAAGCACTTCGGGAGTCTCAACATTTGATAAGATTCTCAACAAGTCATTTCCATTTCTATTCCAGACAGAGTCTTGGTTCTCAAACTTTAATTGATTTAATGTCAAGACCTTTCATTTTCATTTAGGATTTATTATTTTTTTGAAGAAAAACTCTTGGAACTTCTGCTTGCAAACTTTTAAAAGATACAGCTCAAAGTCTCACTAATGTTGGCTTGCATTGCCGGATAATAAGTCAACCGTACATTAAACGTCTACTCTATTCGTTGCTTGTCAGCTTAACGGCTCTGTCAAAAAATGTAACATT
Source organism: Xenyllodes armatus (assembly GCA_034699765.1). NCBI lineage: Eukaryota > Metazoa > Arthropoda > Collembola > Poduromorpha > Odontellidae > Xenyllodes > Xenyllodes armatus. The sequence continues at coordinate 10,022 of JAQIYE010000678.1, forward strand.
TGAGATGACATGCACTCGTATCAAATCTCTGTTTCTTCCAAACTTTAAAAAAAGAATGTGGGATCTGAATTGAATTTTACTGGGATACCCAGAAATGGACTTTGAGAAAAAATACGCAAAAGTCAAGGTTAGAATTCACTGAACCCAAAAACTGGAATGAGAGAATGAAGTAAACTTCAATGTCAATGTCAAGGTTGAGTTGAGGGGATGAGCACGTGTGAGTTGAGACTCCAGGATTTACAATAGGAAGAAGCCAATATTGATGCATGATGCATTTCATCATCTTCCAGAATTATTGTTTTTTGAGGCGGAAGGGGACCAAAGAGGCAACATTTTAAGGTAGAGGTGCGTAAGTATAAGCTCAACATTTTTTAGGAAATTTTACTGTCAACAAAGATAAGAGCGGAAGACAACACTAGAAAGGCTTGTGCAGCTTGGACCTTGACCCCTAAGAATAAATGTCAAGTCAATATTTGGATCTCATTTGATCACCTCATCATTTTGTTTCGAAAGCCATTAAAGAACAAACATAACATCTTTTACTTTGAAAATATTCTGGAGCACCTCAAAATACTTATAATTTAACGCGGACGTCCACCAAGATGGCTAAAAGCTGACTTCAACGTAATTTACTCTATTCAAAGTAAAGGTCATCACACAGCTAGAACTCAAAATATCTCAGCTCCTCATGCCTGCTTTTAAAAAGTTAAGCCTGGTCTGGAAAATATCAATAAAGCATATCTAGAAGAATCCAGGAAACCTTTCAAAAAATCGTTCAATCTGAGTAAGGCTGAAAAGCCTAAAGGTAACAGGGGACTCTTATAGTAATCAACATATTGATTCTTTTATACATACATATTTGTTTACGTACTCTCCTCTGCTCTGATAAATCCAGGAAACATAAGTTTCATCCCCTTCTTGTCGTTTGTTCTATTTTTAGAATGAATGAAAGATTAAAGTCCATCTACAAAAGTTCCATGGCACAAGGGCACTATCATAACCATGTGTACACTTTTGTTTTTTACTGGAAATTGGGATTTGGAAGGTATTCTCATCCTGGAAAATTTGAGGACAGGTATCTAATCTCTCGTTCCTTG